>CAUYRH010079386.1:0-17780 GCA_963574655.1 Perodicticus potto
CCAACCCCATCCCAGGCTCGGCGCCTGTGGCTCAACAGGCTAAGGCGCCAGCCACGTACACCTGAGCTGGCGGGTTCGAATCCAGCCGGGGCCCGCCAAACGACGACGGCTGCAACCAAAAAATGGCCGGGCGTTGTGGCAGGCGCCTGTAGTCCCCAACTACTTGGGAGGCGGAGGCAAGAGACTCGCTTGAGCCCAGGAATTGGAGGTTGCTGTGAGCTATGATGCCAAAGCACTCTATCCAGGGTGACAGCTTGAGGCTCTGTCTCAAAAAAAAAAAAAAAACAAACCCAACCCCATCCCAAAACAACTTGAGGTGAAACTGGCCAGAAATATTTTCTAACTTTACAAGTCTAAGATTCTATTACAATGATGAGCAGACTAAAAAAATGGTTATGTTCCAAAAATCCTTACCAAGTTTAGCCCGCACCAACAGTCTCTAGAACAAGCACAGATGTACACTGGAATGATGAGAATGTTCTAGAATCAACTGTGGTGATAATGGTACAACAAAGTGAAAATACTAAAAACCACTTACATGTCACTTTAAATGGTTAAATGTTATGTGAATTACAGCTCCCAGAACTGTCATAAAGACGTAAATCCTCATAATCTTGGAACGTGGTAACTATAAAATTGCTAGAACAAAAAGGACCAATCTACGGTCTCAGAGGCTCTTCAGAGCTTTGGGCTTAGTTCCCAGCAAATAAGCGGAAAAGTTAATACACCAAACGTTCCCTCCACAAAAAAAGCAAAGATTTTGCATTTTAACAAATGTTCATCATTCCTATCTTATTTCTTTCTTTCTTTTTTTTTTTTTTGAGATAAAGTCTCACTTTGTCGCCCTGGGCAGAGTGCCATGGCATCACAGCTCACAGCAACCTCAAACTCTTGGACTTAAGCCTCCCACAGAGTTGGGACTACAGACACCTGCCACAATGCCCAGCTAATTTTCTTTTTTTTTTTTTTTTAAGAGACAAGGTCTCGCTCTGGCTCAGGCTGGTCTCAAACTCGTTAGCTCAGGCTATCTACCCGCCTCAGCCTCCCAGAGAGATAGGACTACAGGCGTGAGCCACCACGCCTGGCCTTATCATTTCTATCTTCAACATAGACAAATTTCTGCGGGGGACATGTGGTAAATTTGAGCTTCCCATCACAAGTGTTGCCCCAAAAATACCCCGCTGATACTGGCGGGTACCAATGGTATTCCACTCTGCTTTAATACTTTATGCTGCAAATGGGTTCATGTATTTTTCATGTATGACTTGTATAATTACAAGTTAAAAATTAAAGGATAAGACTTGTCTAAAGGACGCAGTTTGTCTTCACCTGCCCACTCTGTGCTGGAGATGCAGCAGTGAAATCAGACAGGGGAGGTCCTGGCCTCAAAGGTACAGATGCTAGATGCAGAAGCAGACGATACTCAAATAGACGAGCATCCACACAGCAGTCAGCGCTTCAAGAAAAACCAAGAAGCAGCTTCTTGAGAAGAGTGACCAGGAAAAGCCGTGCTAAAACCACACTTGCACCGAGGGTGAGTGACTAGAAAAGCAGCAGCCATCTTCCTCACTAGAATAACTGCATCTACAACTTGGGGCCTCTAGTGAGGAATCTGGGGGCTGGGACACCGGACAGGCAGGGAAGGGTGGTTTGGGTGGCAGGTTTTGTTTTTTGAGTAGGGTATTGAGTAATGAGATCAGGAAGGCAGGCAAGACCAGCTCTACTCAAGGGCCACAGAGGGTTTCCTCCAGAAGTCTTCTCCAAACCCTAGGGCAGGCTAAATGCTTCTTATTCTGGGGCCATCTCTTACCAAAATGCCATCTTCATTATCTGTCCCTCTCTAGACTGCAAATATATTCTTTTTATTCTTGATGCCTAACAGTGTCTGGTGCCAAAAAGATGCTAGATCAAGGCAAAACAAAACATGCTGTGACCAGACATGGAACTAAGCTCTTTACACATATTAAAGGTGAGGAAACAGACTCCTAAATGATAAGTCGTTAGTGTGTGCTAGAAATGAGATTTAAATCCAACTCAGGCTCCAGTCCCAGCTCTCTCACCTCACTGTCTCTAGAATGGAAATGGAAGTAAAGTTAAATGGTGGGGAATTTGGAGGAGGGATCACTAAGGTCAGTTATGGTGAAGATGATTTCTTGGAAGGGGTGGAATTGAACGTGAGCCTGAAAAATATGGGGAGAAAGAGAAGGAAAAGAGGTAGAAATGCCAGTACAAGCAAAGACCCAGACAAGTATTCAATGTGATTCACAAACACTCCTTAATATATAAGTCCCGTTGAAATATTTCCAACTCCCCTGAAGTCCTTCAACAGGATCAAGGTCTTTGTTTGAAACCCTAGTACAGAGCCTTACACACAGAGTGAATGCTATTAGCTCAGCCTATTTAGTAGCAAGAAAAGTCACACTTACCGTGTGCATGAGCTCGTACACACACTGAGGTGGAAAGCGCCCGCTTGCCAACTAGGTTAAACACTCTGGTAGCCAACATTCTGAAAGATAAGGTGCACCTTCGTTATATGAGGGTGAATACGCTTTCTCTTTGCCCCCCAGAGCATTTTGGAAGTAAATCCAATTCTTTTGTTCTCTTCTCCCCAACACAAATGATCCATTCTTCATTACTGAATGAATTCACAAAATAGCCTCGAGGTTCAGATTTTCCTTAGCAGTCAGCCTGTTTTTATGAAGCTTCATTATAAGCAAAATGCCATGTATACCTCCGTCAATTCACAGAAAACTGGCTTTCTCAAATCACGATAAAAAATTAAATAATTTGACTCGAAGCACTAGAAATTAGAGCACTGTGCTGCCAGGGTAGGCCCCATTCTGTAACACCTCACGGGGACGGTGCCACGCATGACATTCAAGTGACTGCTTGTTTATAAGCTAATACTGGGTGGACACAGCCTGGAGGGGGCACTTGGAGAAGGCTGCAAATACAGCCCAGGCAACCTCCAACCCTGCGGACAGAAGACAATCTAGCTGACCCGCTGCTCACCTGCCTCTCCGATCCCGGCCCACCTACTTAACGCGCCTCCTCTTAAACCGACCCTTCAGGGGGCTGCAGGAGGAGGATTCCCTTGGGGCAGGTGAACAAGACGTCAGTGCTGACCGCTCCCGTCGCGCTGCAGTTCTCAAACCAGGCCCCTGCGTGCGCGGGCGAGCGGCGCCTTCCAGGCCGGGAAGCCGAGCGCCTCCCCCGAGGGGCTCGTTAACCCGGGGCGGCCGCGCAGAGACCGTCCGGAGGCGCTGAAGGCCGAGGCTGCACCCGCGTCCACCGCAGCCAGCGCTCTGGGCCAGCGGGCGCGCCAAGGTCACAGCCTGACACCCGCCGGCGGCCGCGAAGGGGCAGGCGAAGCCGCGCGCGGCGCTCCCGAGCAACACGAAGGCCGCGGCTCAGCGGACCCCGAGCCCGCAGCCCCCGCCAGCCAGCCTCACTGTCAGCGGGCTCCGAGGCCCCTCTGCCGCCCCTGCATGCGCCGGGCCGCTGGCGTGCAGGCCCCCGACCCGGCCCGGCCTCACAGCTTGGCGCCGGCCGCCCCCAGCCTCACCTGCCGCCGCCTCCGCTGCACAGCGGTGCCCGCCGCGACCGCCCTCTACGCCCCGAGTGCCCGCGGCCGGAAGACAGCGAGGGCGCTCCGCGGAGCACCACGGGATCGAGGAAGGCCTGCGTTAGCGTGGAGCGGAAGGAGGGGCGCGTCGCGAGCGTCGTAAAACGCCCTGCGGGCTGCTTTCCGGCAGACGCCGGAGGGACCGCTTTCCGGCGGCGGCCGGCGAGAGGCGCGAGTGCCGTGGAGGCGGCGGCTTCCCGGAGGACCCGAGGCCCGAGCGGGGCCGGGCCTGTGTGGGGGCCCCCGCCAGCCCGTGGCCGCCCTGCTTCTCCGCTGAGGCAGCGGGACCAGGCCTCAGCCGCTCGCCCAGGGGCCTCAGCATGCCCGGGGTGAAGCTGACCACCCAGGCCTACTGCAAGATGGTGCTGCACGGCGCCAAGTACCCGCACTGCGCCGTCAACGGGCTCCTGGTGGCCGAGAGGCAGAAGCCGCGCAAGGAGCACCTCCCCCTGGGCGGCCCGGGCGCCCACCACACCCTCTTCGTGGACTGTATCCCCCTCTTCCACGGCACGCTGGCCCTCGCCCCCATGCTGGAGGTGGCGCTCACCCTGGTAAGCAGGTGGCTGTCAACCTGTCCTCCCCTGGGAGTCGGCCGGGAGGAAACTGGTCTTGCGGCCGGCTTCCTGCAAGAATCTAGGCTCCACCCCCTACCTAGGGTCACCGTGGCCCAGGAGCGGGACGATCCACGAAGGCTTTAGGTCTGGGCCTGGCTCTTGGTGCTCAACAAATGGCAGCTCGTAGGAGCAGGAGTCGTGGCGACTTTAGCCGTCGTGGATGCTTTGAGGGACGCTGTGGGCGGCGACTCGTACGGTACATTTTCAGAAACTAGTTATCTTTTACCGCAACAAGCTAGTGTTCACTGGATAAGGATTTTGAGTTGCTGAAAGTTTTCGTGTTGTTGGGACTAGAGTTTGGTTCTGCACCTTTGCAGTGGCAACTCCATAACCGACGTGGGTGTGAGCGCTGTGGTCCTTTGGGGGTTGGTACTCGGGAATTCCAGAGCTCAGACACATTGAAAGGCAGCCTTGACATCTGGGGCCCTGCGTCCCCGGGAATGTGTTTGAGCGTGAAATGAAAAGGCAGGAGCCGATGATGCACCCGACAAGCTCTTAGTGTGGCTCCCAGTGACTGCTTTATTGCAGTACTTTATTGAAAGTACAATGGGAAAAAAAGGTTTAGCATACAATTAAAGTAGCTCATAACTGAATTTGAGGCAGTAGGTTTTCTGTTGAGGTGATCAATAAAGATGGGGGAGGGACTGAATTTCATTGAGTTATTCAAACCAACAAAGTAATAAAACTGTAGCCTGAGACCTGTCCACCTTAGCTAAAGTGATGTTTTTCATTTAAGAATAAATTTTCAGGCTCGGCGCCTGTGGCTCAACGGGCTAGGGCGCCAGCCACGTACACCTGAGCTGGCGGGTTGGAATCCAGCCCGGGCCCGCCAAACAACACGACGGCTGCAACCAAAAAATGGCCGGGCGTTGTGGCGGGCGCCTGTAGTCCCAGCTACTTGGGAGGCAGAGGCAGGAGACTCGCTTGAGCCCAGAAATTGGAGGTTGCTGTGAGCTGTGATGCTACAGCACTCTATCCAGGGTGACAGCTTGAGGCTCTGTCTCAAAAAAAAAAAAAAAAAGAATAAACTTTCATGCTAAAAAATGTTAACTCATTCATACAAGAGGCAAATTTGAGAAAGGATAGATAGAAATCATTTCTCCATGCCTCTAACCCCAAAAATGAAGCCATTCCATGGAAGTAGAAAAAGTTAAAAAAAAGCCATTTCATAATTTACCTGATTATGACACTCTAGTGGATTCTTGGCACACAAAAAGTACCTTGGGCTTACATTCCTGGCCTAAGGTTACTGAGCTCATCCTTGAGTGCCTGTTACAGTAAACTGAGTCATTGGGTGAATTTCTGGGCAGGAGACAGATGATAATAAGTAGATGCTATTTATAAAATCACCCATTTTATTGCTGCCAGTACTGAAACACCACTGGGGATGGTGTGTGTATGTTTTAATCTAGGTCTTTGTAACCACTTGTCTTAATTGTTCTGTTATCAAGGGAATTGCAGGGTGATTGGATATGTGAAATGCACTGACTTGCAGAGAACTAGACTTATCACTAGCTGTTTTATGCAGGATTATCCAGTTCTGTAATAAATGTGAGCTGCGGGTCTGGATCAAACACAGAACTTGGTCCCTGCTTAGCAGTTGAACTTGCAGCAAGCACCACAAATAAGTCCCACAGGTAGGAATGAGTAAAAAGTGGTCTGGAATTCAAGAGAAGAGGCAGCTAACCAGGCTAGGGAGGCCCAGAGGGAGGGATATGCACATAGTAGGCCCGCCCCAGTAATCCAGGAGGTAGGCAGAGAGAGGGGGAGGCATTTGAGTCTAGAGACCACCATGTGCAAAGACCAGGAGAAAAGGCAGGAAAGGGGAAGATGTTTGGGGAGAGCTAGAGGCTGGAGTGCAGAGGGACAGAGAAGTGAGGAGTGGACAGATTGCATTGTAGGGGACCTTGTGAGTCATGCAGAGGCATTTGGGCACCATCTTGAAGACAGGTAGAAGCCTCTAGAGGAGAGTTGTGTGATCAGATCTTTTTTTCTCTTATTTTTTATTATGATTAAATCATAGCTGTGTACGTTAATGCAATCATGGGGTACAATGTGATGTAATCGGATTTATGTCTTCAAGTGATAGCTCTAGCCTCCCATGAAGAGGATGTTGGAGACTGGGGTACAGGCAAGACTAGAGGCAGGGAAGTGGCTGAACTGAATGCAGTATGAATGCAGAGAAGGGGCAGATAGGAGAGAGCAGAAAGGAGCATCCACAGGACTCAGCGACTAGTTGTGCGTAGACCTGGGGAAAGGAGATGAGGCTGACATATGGATTTCTAGCTTATGCACTGGGAGAATGGTGCAGGGGTATTAGTCATTGCAGGAACAGAAGCAGAGAAGCAGTTTTGGAGGAGAGGTGATTGATTCCACTTGGGATTTGTTGAGTTTGAGACATTGAAATGAAGAAGTCCTAGTGTTGAAAGCTGAGAAATGGATATGGAGTCAGAAGATAGGCCAGAGACAATATTGAGAGCCAGCAGCTTCTCAGTGACTTTTGAACTGCTGACAACAGGTCATACTGCCTGGGGACAGTATGGAGTCAGCAGCCTGCAGAACCGGCTTTTATGGAGTAAGTGGAGGAAGCAGACTTTCAGGGTAACCCAGGAACAGCCAGCAGGGTAGGAGGAAAAGATGTGCTACATTAATATCCATCTAAAATCCTGTTGGAATACCTGGGAGCTGCTTAACAAACTTGAACCTCACTTGGAATGTCAGTATCACTTATTTTCTCATAAGTAACCTTTACAGAGTTAAAGGATTATGTTCCTATTACAGGATATAAATACAGTACTTGAGAGAATTAAACACACCAACTATAAACAACTGCATTTGAGTCACCAATACATAAATTTTCTCCGAGGAGCAGAGCTGCCTCCCAAATGACCTGGTGAGGGAAGATGCCCAAAGGGACTTTGACTCCAAGAGCCAAGTTTGCCCCACTGCCTCCCGCCTGAGAGTGAAAGGGCCCTGCAGGCCTGCCTTTCTAGTCCTACTGGCTGCCCTCCCAAACTCCCAACTTCAGCACCTCCCCAGTGGTGCCCTGCAGCTGTTAGGTCCATACTAGACTTCTTGCAGTCCCTTCTCAACAGTGAAAACAAACAGCCCAACTTTTGTCCTTGTGGTGATTTGTAGGATTGTTCTTGTAGTTGACAAATATGAAAAAGATGCTAATCCAGTACACATGAAATGACTTTCAGAAGAGGGTTATAGAGGAAAATTCCTAATTTGAGTCCATCTAATATTATTCACCTTTGACTTAGTGACTTGATAACCTACAGGCAATGAAAATCTCAGGGTTTGGAGCCATAGCTAATTGGGTTATCAGCTATGGAAGATGTAATTTTAACAAAGCATCTAAGTCCTTGCAACTATAAATGAGGTCTTACTCTCATGGCTTTTCTATTCAGAGAGTTTCATATTGGAATTATTTTTAGTAAGTAGGAAAGACCAACTTGATATGCAGTCCATCAAAGGGCAACATTTGATTCCTTTGAAAGGCTTTTCATTATAATTTTCCATTTTAAAAAAAATCCTTGCATTTCTGGGTGCTTTTTATTTTTTTTAAGTACTTATGTCTATTATCTTATTTATCCTTATAACCCTTTGACGTAGGTAGCAAAGGAATTATTTCTAATAGCAAAAACCCATAAAATGTTAGTAGGAAAATTAGCATAAATCTGTTTCTCTGAGCCCTTTTTGTCCTTTTCCCCTGTGGTTGATCTAGCATTGTGGAGCAGCTTTCCGTTACATTCTGCTCAGATGACCGTCTTACTTGCCGATTGGCCTAATCACCCCGATTTCAGGCCAGAAGTTCCTGCTGGGCTTGCTCTGTGCTCATTTGCATGGCTGCTTTTGTGACTACCCCAAACCCACCTTCCCTCATGCCCTTTGCTCATCTCCAGAACATTCCTGTGCTAGCTGTGAGAGGACCAGGCTGCTCTGAGTTCTCCTTTCAGTCCTTTGCCCTGAACTTTGCCCTCTATTTCCATCCCATTGACTTCCAGAGCTCTTCTCTCATAGATCTGGCTCCTTTTCATTTAGTAGAAAAATCAGCCACTGACTTGGGAAGGAGCTTTCCTTCTCAGCAAAAATAACAGTCCCAGGCGCCGCCTATGGCTCAAGGAGTAGGGCGCCGGCCCCATATGCTGGAGGTGGTGGGTTTAAACTCAGCCCTGGCCAAAAACTGTAAATAAATCAATAACAGTCCTTCCACAGCTACACTTCAAGGACTGCTTTTTGCTACAAACAGGCAGGCCTAACAGGTTACCCTCAACTTGGTAAGTGGCAAGTTTGGAAGAGATGCCCTCCTCCAGGGGCTTTCTCATCAGATCCTCACCCGGCCAACTTTATTATAGTTACCGAATAGTCACACAGAGCTGATAATGCCTGGAGCATTGTAAAGTTCCTCGCACATGCAGAGTGTTAGTAAGGCTGCTGAGAGAAGCTCCCTCCTCTGTTCAGTCTAAATGGGAATAAGTGGGGTGGTCCCAGCCCCTGTGATAGTTCTACATGTCTAGAACAGAACAGGCAAAAAAGTACATTGAACAAGGGTGACAGGCTCATGCCAAGGTGAAAGTGTCCTTTTCCTCCAGAAAGCAAAATAAACTGCGTAGGGATGCCTATATTCAGAGTCAGTTGTTTGGGAGTTTTTTTTTGGGGGGGGGGGGGTAGGGTTGAGAACAGAGTCTTACTCTGTCGCCCTAGGTTGAGTGTCATGTCGTCATAGCTCACAGCAACCTCAAACTCTTGGATTCAAGCAATCCTTCTGCCTCAGTCTCCCAAGTAGCTAGGACTACAGGTACCCATCACTACGCCCAGCAAGTTCTTCTATTTTTAGTAGAGAAAATAGAGACAGGGTCTCAGTCTGGCTCAGGTGGTTCTTAAACTCCTGAGCTCAAGCAGTCCACCTACCTTGGCCTCCCAGAGTTCTGGGATTATAGGCGTGAGCCACCGCTCCCAGCCCAAAGTCAGTTTTACTAAATTGGCAATAGGCCTCAGAGAGTTTTGTCCTTTTATTTTCATTATGACTTTTCACAAGATACATAATAAATATATGGCATGTTACATGGTCAGGCAAGAAAAATAGAAACAGGTTCCTTGGGAACAAAGGTCAGACTGCTTCAATTCTTCTGCCTTGTCTTGCCTCACTTGGGAGGAAGCAAGTTACCTTGACTGGGTAGACTGCTACTGATGTTCACTGTGGCTGTTCATTGATAAGCCATGAGGGCTACTGCAGATTCAAAAGCCACTTGAAACCTGCCTGCTCTCCCCCACCCCCCACCTGCCCAGGACCTCTCATCCCCTTCCACTCCCGAACTCTCAGCTGGTGCCTAGTTCCACGTTCTGGATTACCAACGAAAACTTTGCCTCTCTCACTAAAACTTACTCTCCCTCCCACTGTAAGCTGAAGGCCTGGTCCACCCCCAACTCCTGGCTTCTATGCTGTCCACTCCTCAGTTGGTGGACAGGCTGTGGGTGCCCATTACATAATAACTTAGTTATTCTTTTTTTTTTTTTTTTGAGACAGTCTCAGTTTGTGGCCCTCAGTAGAGTGTCAAGGCGTCATAGCTCACAGCAACCTCAAACTCTTGGGCTCGAGTGGTTCTCTTGCCTCAGCCTCCCAAGTAACTGGGACTATAGGCGCCCGCCACAGCACCCAGCTATTTTTAGAGACAGAGTCTTGCACTGTCTCAGGCTGATCTTGAACCCATGAGCTCAGGCGATCCACCTACCTCAGCCTCCCAAGTGCTGGGATTACAGACGTGAACCATTACGCCTGGCCAAACTTGGTTATTCTTGTGTGGGTCATTCAGAAGTTTCTAAAGTTGGGGCTTTTGTGACCTGGTTCACTTTAAGGGCAACCACTTCAAAGAGTTCTAAGTAAAAGTTTCAGGTCCTGACTTTTTTTTCTGCTGGAATATGCTTGAGTCTTTGGAGTTTTTCATATAGGCATTTGCTCCTTAGCAGGCCAAGCATGGGTTGAGGTATGGTGGGTTGAGGTATACATTGTATGTGTCTGTCACAGGAACTGTCCTTTTTATGGGTGCTTTCTGTGCTCTGGTGACAGACACAATGCGTGTTTGCTGCAGTGTGAGCCCAAGAAAGTGGTGTAGGAACCAGCTCCAACTGCTTGCTAGAGAGTACTGTCTCTCATCAGGACACTGTAGCAAAATTAAAACTTGTCCTGTCTTTTTTTCCTTCAAATTCCTGGACTCAGGCAATCCTCCTGCCTCAACGCACTCCTGTGCCACCGTGCCCAGCTAATTTTCCTATTTTCTGTAGAGGCAGGGTTTTGCTGTTGCTCAGGCTGGTCTTGAACTTCTGGCCTCAAGCAGTTTTCCTGTCTCTGCCCCAAACTGTTGAGACTATAGGCATGAGCTACCACACTCAGTCCTGGTCCTATCCTATAGTAAATGTAGCATAGCTGTGGTCACCCCAAAAGATGTCTACATCCTGATTTCCAGGCCTTACATGCAAAAGGAACTTTGCAGATGTGCTTAAGTGAAGGATCTTGGTGTAGAGGGGTATCCTGGGTATTCTGTGTAGGCCTGCGTAAGAGGGAAGGGAATAGGTGATGGAAGTGGAGGTTAGACTGATGGGCTATGGAACCAGAGACACCTGAACTGGAGAGAAGGGCTACCCGGTGGGGACACACTCAAGGCCAGCCTGTGACTGGAGACAGGTTGGGAATGTAACACAAAAGGGTCAGCTAATCAGGAAACAGGGCCAAATACAAAATTTTGAGCTGGGACTTTTGACCTGCCTAGAGATAACTTTGTTCTATGCAACAATAGAAAGTTTCCAGAACCTATTCCATTAACAGATGATAGAGGCTCGGCGCCAGCCATGTACACCTGAGCTGGCGGGTTCGAATCCAGCCCGGGCCCGCCAAACAACAATGATGGCTACAACCAAAAAATGGCTGGGCGTTGTAGCGGGCACCTGTAGTTCCAGCTACTTGGGAGGCGGAGGCAGGAGACCCACTTGAGCCCAGGAGTTGGAGGTTGCTGTGAGCTGTGATGTCACAGCACTCTATTCTCTGTCCTCAAGACAGCTTGAGGCTCTGTCTCAAAAAAAAAAAAAAAAAACAGATGATAGAAACAAAATGTAAGTGATTTTGAAGTGATTTACATCTCCAGATCCACAGTGATAAAGCCATTTTGGGACATATAACTTGATCTTTTGAGTGGGTAACCAAAATATCCAGTTGGTTCAGTGAGCCCAGCTAGTTTTGACCCAATATGGTAATTCACGAGCTCTTAGAAGGCCAGAGTGTAAGTGAGATACCCTTGGGCTGTAATGTCTTATATGTCTGCTTCTAGTCACAAATTAGACTGTTACAGGGCAGAACCAGAATTCAGGGAAAACAGCAATAAATCTTTGTTATTGCTTTTCTTTTTTAAAAAGCACATTTTTAACCAAGTTAATTTAATTCGAAAAAACAAGCAAGGTATCAATTTTGTTTCCTCTTCTGCAGACTGAGAATAGAATCTATTGCAGTGTATTAAAATTCCATTATGGCAAATCAGGATGACCTTTTGTTGTTTTTAATAACGGCATTAGACCTGCAGGAAGCTAAATCTGATGAGAGAAAAGTGGTATTATAAAACAGAACAAAAAACTTTTAGGTTCTACCACCATGCTCCCATTTAAAAGCACCCCACCAGGAATTAAGAGTGTATGTATGTGTGTCCCTGCTACCCATGGCCTGGTTGTGCAAACTTAGAACCTTTCTGAGCTTTACTTTCCTTAACTATGAAGGATTGATGTTTTCTTTTGTTGTCAGAGTCTCACTTTGTTGCTCAGGCTAGAGTGCTATGGCATCAACCTAGCTCACAGCAACCTCAAACTCCTAGGCTCAAGGGATCCTACTACCTCAACCTCCAGAGTGCTAAGATTACAGGCCTGAGCCCTTCACACCCAGCCCTAAAGGATTGATTTAACAATCTTAAGGATTTCTCAAGTGCTAGAATGCCCCAGTTTTTTACATTGTAAAAGGAGGTGGGTAAAGGTCGTCTCCTGCTCCTCTGCCACTCTCCACTGCACCGTTCCCATTTCATGCCTGTGGTGGGGGCTTGGTGGGAGTGGGAGAGGAGATCATGTCTCCAGTTCAAGGTCCCACCCTTCCCAAGCAGTACAGGATCCTGTCCAGAGAAAGATGCCCCATCCCGAGGGGGACTTGTGGCTCAAAGGAGTAGGGTGCTGGCCCCATATGCCAGAGATGGCGGGTTCAAACCCAGCCCCAGCCAAAAACTGTAAAAATATATATATATATCCCCCATCCCTGGGACAGTAAGGGGCTGGCCCTTCTGTGTTTTTTGTGGCCTTGGTGTGATTTAGTTTTTTTCCTTTGAGTCGTAGCCTTTCTTCTGGGAAGAAAGATAGAAAATTATATCATGTTTTGTCCCAGCATGTGGGGGGAGGGGTCTCCTTTGGTTTTTGAGACTTGATATTTAAGGGAAAATCATTCATGTTTTCTTCCCAATTTTTGTTCCTCTTTCAGATTGATTCATGGTGCAAAGATAATAGCTATGTGATTGCTGGTTATTATCAAGCTAATGAACGAGTGAAGGATGCCAGGTATGTCACTGCAGAAACCCTCTGTGGGCTGGAAGACAAGCAGAGCACAGAGCAGCCCCCAGGAGCCGTCTGACCCTCACTGGGCTCCAGACACACAATCTGTTTGGCCCACACCCCTCCCGCCCTCTGTGCTTGTTTATAGGATGTGAGGGGAACTGTGGTGTGCATAATTCCAAACATTTATATTAACGATGGGATACTGTCTTGTATCTTCTTTATTTTGCTTGAGAGAATTCATACAAGGCAAATGAAGTTAGGCCCTTAGGTTTCTGTCCTTGCTCAGCTCTGCCTTGCCTCCCATGTCCAGACTAGGAATGAGGTCAAGCAGAACCTCAGGAAGGAATACTGCTTTCTTTGGGGGTCAGGAAACCATCTTTTAGGTTTGGGGCCGTTAGAGTCTGGTACTATGATGAAAATGGTTTGCTGCTTCCTTTGTCTTAGCTCCTAATTCCTTTTATCCAGATATTTCTCCCACTGTGGTTTTCACTGAGGAGCAGAACTGAGGATTTTGCTCCATCTCTACATCAGTCTTGGTCCCAAAAGAAGATGCACAGCAAACACTCATGTCAGGATAGTTTGAGGAGGGCTCAGTAAATGGGCTGTTCACAAAGGTGCACATCAGCGAAGAGAACTCATGAGAGGGTCCTGTGGTGACTGAAGCTAGTGACAACAGCTATCTCTGCCTTCATCCTGATGGGCTGGGGAGGAAGGACTGGGTAAAGAAGTTCCCCAAGAGGAGCCCTTTCCTTTGACCAAGGCACACAGCCAGCCTGATGCAACTCCCTCAGGGGAGGGGTGGCCCAGAGCGGTCTCTTTTCCACTCCCAAGATGTCTTCAAGGGCTTCCCTTTGGCTGAAACCAGCCAGAAGCCAGAGAGGCAGGTGGAAAGTGTCCCCCACAGCATATAATGGGGGCACACGCCCGGGATACCCTGACATGCTTTCCTCGTGTCAGAGCCACAGACGCCAGTATCTGGGGAATAGAGGTAATAGAGGGCCCTGGAGTAAGGTCCACCTGCTCATCACCGCAGAGACAGTGAGCTTGAGCACTTACGCCCTTCAGAAACATGGCCTCTTATCCTTGGAGGGTGGGTCCAGGCATGGGACCCTGAGGCGGGCAGATAACCAAGAGGCACTGGGCTCAGAGTTCTTTGACATGCCTGTTGAGGGGCAGTTCAGGACACATCAGAACCCAGTGCTCACTGGCTCTTCTGCTTTTCCCACCACCTCTCTGTTCTTCCTCTGAGTCCACAGAGGGCACTTGCTCTCCTTCGGAGCATCTCTTACTAACCTCAGCCCTTCTGGGACCCCTGTGATATCACCTGCCTCCCTTGTACTGATGACTCACTGTCTCCCTGCCCTTCTGTGAGCAGAGTGTACACATAGGCCATGTCCATCTTGTTACAAGTGTGAGTAGGTGTGGGCTGCTGTGTGGGCCATGACCCCATGCACCTGAGAGAATGTGGAAGAGAGCAAACACCATATCTGCGGTGTGAGGTGGCTGTGCAGGAGGGCGTGCAGGGGGAACTTGCACCTGGTGGTATAACCCAAGAAGCCCCTAGGGCACTGTGTCCTTTGAGCTGAGACTTTGAGAGTAGGCAGGGTCTTGGCAAGTGCAGATTTGGAGACCAGGAGGTCAGAAGCGTCCCTGGTTGGGGCAGCAGAAGGAAGACACAGGTGGGAAGGTGGTGGGAGCAGGGGTTGCTAGGAAGTGACGCTGCACAGGCTGGGTGGGCCACACCTGAGGGCTTCTCCGTGTGCAAAGCATTTTGAACTTTGTCTTGTGAGCAGCTTGGAGTGTCCCTGGCAGGAGGGTGTACTGGACAGAGCAGTGCCTCCCTCGGCCCCTCTTGCAGAGGGAGAGGAGCCTAGGCAGGGGATAGCGCCGGATTGTCAAGTCAGCACAGACACCTCCTTTCCTTAACCCCACAACCCGCACCTTGCACCTTACATGGCTGCCCAAATGGGCAGAGCACACAAGCCCTCACTGGGCTCACCATCCTCATCTTCCTGCCTCCATGCTGACCTCTGCCTGGAGCTATATATGCAGACACACCATTTTCTTGCTATTCATATCTTCACCTACAACATGCCTCTTCCTCACCAAGTCCACATTCCTTCAGCTGCTCACTTGGATTTTGTGCATTTCCCCGTTGATGTTGATCTTCAAGAACATTCTAAGCAGCCATTTGTCAAATCTGTAGAGACGATTAAACATTATGCTGTCCTTGAATAAGGAGCCCACCCCCAGTGTGAACTAGCCTTGGGCTCTGTTGGGGTCATCCTGTTTAATCTTCACAGCAGTGCGCAGATGAAGAAACTAGCCAGATAGGGTAGAGGCGGAGAGGCCACACAGTTGGGGAGCTCAGGGGCTAGGGCCACACTGACTTCTTTCTTAAATACTAGCGTTTCTACCAGGAAGCCATTCCCTTCCCTCTTCCACCAGAGCTATCTTAAAATCTACTCTTTTTGTTCTAGAAATATCTATTACCTGATCAACAGTATCTCACAGCATAAGATTTGGCACTAGATGGATATGGATTCAAATTCTGGGTGACCCACTGATGAACTTCCTTGAACCTCAGTGGTTCTGTCTGTAAAGTGGAGCCAAAGCTTGTGCTTCGAGAGAGTGGGAGCAAAGACAGAAGGAAACAGGGGGCGACGCCTGTGGCTCAGTGAGTAGGGCACCAGCCCCATATACGGAGGGTAGTGGATTCAAACCCGGCCCTGACAAAAAAATAACCAGGTGTTGTGGCAGTTACTTGTAGTCCCAGCTACTCAGGAGGCTGAGGCAAGAGAATCGCCTAAGCCCAGGAGTTAGAGGTTGCTGTGAACTGCGACGACACAGCACTCTACTGAGGGTGACAAAATGAGACTCAGTCTCTACAAAAAAAAAAAAAAAAGAAGGAAACAGCATTGGGATGTGTTAGCCTGGGGCTTGGTTCAGAGTAGGTACTGTGATTACATTTTTTAAAAATGGGATTATTCCATCAGTGTTTTAACATAGATATATAACTTGTATACCCACAAAGTTATGGACCCACAATGACCTAGACTTTAGGTCTTTGCATTTTGCTTCATTGTACTGTTTGGCAGCATTTTGCTTAGTGATTACCACCTTTGTGGGCATATCTCAGCACCTTGCAGAGTGCCTTGGCCTGGGGCAGAGGCTGTGACGACTCTTAGCTGCAGACTATAAGATGCCAGCTGCATCTGCAGGCCTGACTCCGTGCTGGTGGGGAGAGGGGACTCAAAAATTGGTCTCTGTCCTGGGGGCCAGCTGTGTGATTTGGCAGCTGACTCTTTGTAGGAACAGGGAGCTGGGACAGACTGGGAGTAATCACAGTGCTGATCTGAATGTTCTAATGTGAGTCTTATGTTACAAGGAGTGAGGTAGATCAGTATTGTAAGATGAGGTGCATAATACAAGAAAAGCGGGCAACTCTTTCAAATACTTTGACAGCTCATTAACTACAAATTTTTTAACTTTTTTCCTAAGAATAAATTTTAAATTTGAGTTCTTGAGCATCTCAAATGGTAGTTTTTGTTTTTAATGAATGTTTCTTGGCCCCCCTCTCAATAATGTCACCAACTAGTATGATAGTGGTTAGAAACAAAAGCTTTATAAATTTCACAGCAAGAGGCTATGCCTTTTACCTTACAAGTCCCTGGAAGAACAAGCACTTAGCAGGTGCAAGTTCCCTTCTCTCTGCACCTAAGGATTGAGAGAATTGGGACCAGTAAAGATACAGGAGTAGTCTGTGATGTGTCTGGTAAAATGATGCAGGAGTGGGGTGCAGGGTAGATGGACAGGCCTCCTCTCAGGGCCCAGTTCCTGCTTCTCACCATCTGCTGTTGGAGCTCTGGGGACTTGGCATTGGCAAATTCCTGGTCAGCTCAGTGAAGTACCACCTTCAGTTTGACCTAGGAGCATATTAACTTCTTCTATTTTCTTTTTTTTTTTTTTTATTTTGTTTGTTCATTTATTTGCAACAGAGTCTCGCTGTCTCACCCCAAGTAGAGTACCATGGGGTCATATCTCACAGCAACCTCAGACTCCTGGGCCCAGGTGATCCTGTCTCAGCCTCCGAAGAAGCTGGGACTGCTCCACAACACCTGGCTAATATTTCTATTTTTTAATAGAGACAGGGTCTCGCTCTTACTCAGGCCAGTCTAGAACTCCTCAGCTCAAGTAATCCACCTGCCTTGGCCTCCCAGAGTGCTAGGATTACAGGCATGAGCCACCGTGCCAGATTATTAATCTGCTTTTTTTTTTTTTTTTTTTTGAAAAGAGACAATAAAAGGAGGTTTTTTTATTCAAAGGTATAACTGGATAAGTAGATTTGTTTACAACCATTCTTGTGAAATACTTTTTAAAAAAATACGACCAACTTCTTTGCAAATAGCATACACATACCTCAACTATGATGACTTAATTTTGGATAATGGTGGATAATGTACATGATTAGGCAGAAATAGGCAAGCTCACACTGGTAGATTAACTATCCAATACTCAATCAAAACTCCGTTTGTGGCCCCCGCTTCTTGATCGATTTCTGTTCCTACTTCGTCTTCTACCATCTTGTCGACTTTCTGAGCGACTCCCCTGTCGACTCTTGTCTACCAGACCGGCCACCAGATCGACCACCTGATCAACCTGATCTGCCTGACCGGCCACTTGACCAGCCGCTCCTCTGTCTGGAATTAGAAGATGTGTTTCCATCATAATATTCTTCAATTTCAGGTAGTTTGGCTGGCACTGAGAGTATCCAGTCTGAATCATGCCACTCTGACTGTAACCTTTCTGACTTAGCCGTAGGAACATCAAAGCAAACACCCATATTTCCTTTTAGGAGGCACATTCTGGTAATCTGGGATACAGCATTACTACTCAGCTTTCTGTTAAGTTCTTTCCAAGCACAGCTGACATCCTGTATTTCCTCTAGGCTTTCCAAA
>CAUYRH010079387.1:0-20013 GCA_963574655.1 Perodicticus potto
GCGTTTGAGCTTGCTGTGAGCTATGACACCACAGCACTTTAACCCAGGGTGACAGAGCCTCAGGGAAAAAAAAAAATATGTATATATATAAAGAACTCTTGTAACTCAATAATATGATGACAAAAATGGGCAAAAATTTGAACAGACACTTCACAAAAGAAATGACGTGCCCACGCCTACGTAAGTGACATGTGTATGTATCTCAGATAAACACATAAACATAGAACATCATTAGTCCTTAAGGAAGTGAAACACTGAATCATGATGAGATTCTGCGACACATACATGTGAATGGCTATAATTAAAAAGACTCATGGCAATGAATGTTAGTGATGATGGGAGCAATGGGAACTCTGACACATTGCTGCTCAGAATGCAAAATAGTACAGCCACCGTATGAAGTAGATTGTCTTACAAAGTAAAACATATGCTTCCCAGCAGTTTCTCTCTTAGGCATTTGCCCAAGAGAAATTAAAACACATGTCTCAGAAAGACATGTATTGTATGAAAATGATTGTAGCAGCTCTAGTCCTGCTAGTCAAATGATAATAATCTAAAAGTCAATCATCAGATGAGTGAAAAATTGTGACAATATCATATAACAAAATACTACTTAGCAATAAAACAAACTACTGATACACACAACATGAGTGGATATCAAAGCATTATGCTAAAAAAAGCATTCCGGGGGCAGGGCTTGTGGCTCAGTGGGTAGGGCACCGGCCCCACATACTGAGGGTGGCAGGTTCGAACCCAGCCCCAGCCAAATTGTAACAAAAAATAGCCAGGCCTTGAGGCAGGTGCCTGTAGTCCCAGCTCCTTGGGAGGCTGAGGCGAGAGAATCGCCTAAGCCCAGGAGTTGAAGGTTGCTGTGAGCTATGACGCCATGGCACTCTACCAAGGGTGATAAAGTGAGACTCTGTCTCAAAACAAAACAAAAGAAAAAAAAAAGAAAAGCATTCTGCTAAGCGGAAGAAGCTATGCATAAAAGACCACAAGTATGATGATATTTACATGAAATTCTGTAAGAGGAAAACGTGAATGACATACAGCAGATCAGTGCTTATTGGGGGCAGAACTGGGGGGAAGGGGCCCGTAAAATGGTATGAGGACAGTTTTGTGTGTGCTAGAAATATTCTATGACTTGACCGTGGTGTTGTACATACACGTGTGTGTGCATTTGTGGGACCGTGTGCACCTTGGTGTTTACTGCACGTCTGATGCTTTATACTGTATTCATTTGCCCAAACTCATTGAATTGTACACCTTAAATGGATGGATTTTTTAAATGTATATTATACTTCAGTAAAGGAGAGCTGACAAGTTTATCTGACAACTCATAAAAAATGGGGAGAAAATGGGCATAGCAGAGGCATAAATATTCAACCGCTTTCCACAGTTTATTTAGTGGTGGTAATGTTCCTGTTACTCTCAAGTGGCCAGGTGTGCAACATGGGGTCAAACCAGTGAGTAACTGTGGGTATTCTTTTTTTGGCTTTTTGAGGTTTTTTGCAGTTATTGGCTGGGGCTGGGTTTGAACCTGCCACCTCTGGCATATGGGGCCGGTGCCCTACTCCTGTGAGCCACAGGCACCACCCTAACTGTGGGTATTCTTATTCCAATATCCCCTGTGTCCTTAAGAACCAACATGAAACTCTCAGGATGCAAGAAGAAGATACAGAGGCTGTATAAAAGAGATTAAGTACTACCCTGAGTCCTAAATTGGTACAGGTATGTAAGTATGAACAGATAAAGTAGTTGATTTGTCAACTGAAGTGCTATGGAAACAACAACCCACTATCAAAGAGCACCCAGCACCCAATCTCTCATCTTGATGTTCCACTTCCCACTAAGAAAAGCCAGGATTTCTTAGAGAAATGTTGGTGCTAGGCCTGGGGCAGGAAATGCTTAAGATAATAAGCATGGTAGGGAAGAGGCTAACAGAGGCTAGCAGAGACTATGTCAACAACATTCAGGAGCCCATTTAAAAAGGCTCCCACTGGCCTGGGAAGGGATGACAGGAGTTCCCATAGGATAAGAATCATATTGGATTGAGAGCCCACAAGTACGGTTAAATGCATGTGCTTACAACGATGTTTAAATTAAAAAAAAAAAAGTTGTTTCCAATTTGTTTGGTGAGCTGTCGATGAAAGATTGTGTAATTATTCCCAAGCTTTACAATAAAAGTGTGAAAACCAGGAAAAAACCAAAAAACAATAATAGCAATAAAAAAACCAAAATTGGTCACCTGAAGATGACAGAAAACTAATTCATTGCATTGTAAAATAGGCAAATAAAAGAAAAGAATTAAGCATTATCTTGCCTTTCTTCTTCTTATTATTTTTTAATTAAATCATAGCTGTGTACATTAATGCAATCATGGGGTATAATGTGCTGGTTTTATATACAATTTGAAATATTTTAATCCAACTGGTTAACATAGCCTTCATGGCATTTTCTTAGTAATTCTGTTATGACATTTATATTCTACATTTACTAAGTTTCACCTGTACCTTTCTAAGATGCACCATAGTATCTTGCCTTTCTTATTTAAACTTATCTTGGCAACCAAAAAGCACATGAGAAAAATCTTGTCAAAATATTTTAGCTAATAGGCTGGGCACTGTGGCTCACACCTGTAATCCCAACACTCTGGGAGGCCAAGACTGATAGATTGCTTGAGCTCAGGAGTTGAAGATCAGCTGGAACAAGAGCAAGAAAAAATAGAAAAACTAGCTGGGAGTTGTGGCAGGTGCCTGTAGTGTCAGCTACTTGGGAAGCTGAGACAGGAGGATCACTTAAACCCAGGAGTCTGAGGTTGCCGTGAGCTATGATGCCACAGCACTGTACTCAGGGTGCAACAGAGTGAGACTCAATCTCAAAAAAATAAATAAATAAATTCCAGCTAAAAAATGAAAACGAAACGAGAGAACATCATCATTTGTCAACTCGCAAGGAATTAACGGATTTTAGCATTTGGCATCAACAGCTGCTAACATCAAAATAAACAGAGCAAAAATAAGACATGTTCTGCTTCCTGATGAAAGAATGCACCATTCCTTACAGACTTGCTGAAAGGATCAAACTCTAATCTGCCCAAATGTCTGGGTCCAGCTGACAAGCGTTTGGAGACACAGAGCAGAGAACAGGCCGGGCACGCCGTGGGCCTGCAACCAGCACGCAGACCCTGGGGACTCTGGGGAAGAGCGTGGACAGCCCCAGCTCTTTAAGAGATCAATCATAAGGAAAAGGAAGTAATGAAAAGGGAGCTTATAGATTAAAAGGGACTTAATGATGTTTTAAGTTTTAAAAAATTGAGAAGACTAAACTGGTGTCTTGGTTCATGAAATTGTAAAGAAACACAAGGAAATAATTACTACAAAGATGAGGTTAGTGGTTATGCTTGGCGGGTGTCAGGGACTGAATCATGTTCCCCCCCAATTCATGTGATGATGTCTTCACACCTCATAATGTGACTGTATTTGGAGACCAAGTCTTTAAAGAGGTCTTTAAGACTGGATGAGATGAGCACCTCCTGGGATGAGGAATAAACACATGAGGACACGGCCAGAAGGCGGCCACCTATAAGCCGCAGAAAACTTCAGAAGAAACAAACCTACCTGCTGACACCTCATCTTCCCCCGGGGCTACAGTCCTTATCCAAACGCTCCCTTCTCATTTTCTATAAAATTGTAAGCCCATCCTGACACATCCCGGTTTTATCAGCCCCCTTCTTGCCCCTTAGAGAGCCTGGCATTTAACATACCATGTATTTCACCTGTTTGTTTACTGCCTGTCTCTCCTCCCACTGGAATTTAAGCTACAGCCTGTATTGAGTGATGAATGCCAGGCAGGCAAAGCTCAGTAAATACAGGGACAGGGTTCTACAGAGAGGCCCAGGCAGGTGTCCACACTCAGCTGGGAACAGGGATCAGAGAGAACCGCTGCCTTGCTGGGGTGATAGGCAGTTATCAAGACAGTCACCAGGACACCTCAAATGACACAGTGATCTCATATGCGAGACTGGATCTCAGAAAATCCTGCGATGATTCTCTGGCCACTGCTAAGCCTCACGTATGGCGCTCTCACCCGGGACAGCCAGTGTCCTCCAAGCCACTCTGTAGAGTGGATATTATCATCCACTTTCAATAGATAAAGACACCAAGGCTTAGAGGATGTAGATAGCCGTCTAGGAGCAGATTGAGGAACTAAATCCAATTCTATTTAAGTCCAAAGACACAGAGTTGTGATGTGGGAGGCCCAGAGTGGAGCCGGGGCTGCAGCTACAGATCCAACGGCTCCCATGTTTAGGAAGGAGAGGTAGAAGAGACTGTGGGCCCAGGTGGTGCCTGTCCTCCTGGAGTCTCCCGGCCTGGGTTCCAAGTCCTCATCCCTTCCCAGGTGGTGCCCGTCCTGGAGTCTCCCAGCCTGGATTCTTCGTCCTCATTTCTTCCCAGGTGGTGTCCATCCTGGAGTCTCCCAGCCTGGATTCCACGTCTTCATCCCTTCCCTTCCAGGCAGCTCTTTCTGGACCCCACGGCTTACTCAATCCCTGTCTTACCTGCTTGTCTTACGTGAAAGTTTCTTTTCATGATGTCCACCCTCGACTCCTTCAACCCTTGGCACATCTGTTACCCATGACACCAGCTCACTGGGCCCACCTGATAGCCCTTTCCCCGTACGTGACCTGACCTGGGAGTGACACACACATAGAACATCCCTGTGACAGCAAAGAAGCATAGTCCCTCACACTTCCCAATGTATTAGGGGACACCCCTTAATCCCCAGTCACCTCAGGTGACCGTAAGTATTTCAACACAGGCAAAGTCTTGGCACTGTGCTCCAGAGGAAATCTGAGCTTGTAAATGAAGAGAATTCTGTGGATATCACTCTCCCCCGAATCCACAGACCAGCACCCATGGAGGGCGGGCTAGCTCAGGATCCCCGCCCCTGAGGGGCTGCTGCAGGGTGGGAGGAGGGAGGCCTTAAAGCTGAGAGGAGGGTTTTTATTGTCTACTCTGCTCAATGCCTCCAGGCAGTTATTAAAACCTGCACAGGTCCTCAGACAGAACGCTGCCCCCCCACCCCCGGCTGCACCTCCTGACCGGCCACCGCTCTGCCTCCACCATCTGAGCGTCTCTGCAATTCCAGTGACAGGTGAAGAGGGCCTGAGAGACAGCCTGGCTCTCCCCTTTCCTGGGAGTGACACATAATCACACCCTGTATTTAGAGAGCACCCGTCTCACCGGAACTCAGATGGCCTTCTTGACATAATCTCATTCATTCTCCCAACTGCCTTTTGAGGCCAACAGGAATGGGTATCCTTTCTAACCCTGCCTGCCCCATTTCTAAAGAGAACTGAGGACCTAAAAATTAAAGTCAAAATGAGACTGTGCACAAGCGAGTAATAAAACCTAAGGCTCTGGACCCTTCTCTCACGAGCCACCCCTTCATCCCTTCCAGACACCCTGTGCACAAGGGGGCAGGGGGTGTATGTTTCTAGACACAAGGACTTTCAGAAAAGGTCAGCCTTGTGAATCTGTGCTTTTCCACAATCATCCAAAGTGAGCCAGCCTAAATAAAAAGATGGAGAATTCAGGGTTTGAAATAAATGAGAAGCAAAGAGAGGATTGAGGGTGTGCAGAAAAGGGAGAGGTCTCCAGAGCTGGGAGCAGTTGAGGTTTCAGGGGTAATGACGACTGCAAGTGTGGGTGTGTGTCGGCTATCAGGCGAGAAACACAGTGGGCGCCGGTCCATGATTCATGCGCAAAGACTGATGGGCCATGATTCATACGCAAAGGCTGGTGCCTCACTTAGTCTTCAGGGTTCAGTGGTTTTTAAAATATTCAAAATACAGGAGGTGGCTGTGGTTTATGCCTCTGCTTTCTCAGATACAGCTGCTCAGGTGTCTGGGTGGTTGATAAATAAGAAAGAGGGAACAACATTGAATAGAACGAGAGTGACAATAGCCAACAGTTATCGATCGCTCTCTGGTCTGAGACATACATGACTCTTCATGTGTATTATCACATTTTATCCTCCCAACACCCAATGGGGTTGTGTCATTATCCCTGTTCGCTTTAGAGAAAACCCAGGCTTAAGGCGGATGGGCTTAATATTTTTTGCCTGACTTTTCCTTTCATATTTCTAGAGCCATTTAAATGGCCTCTGCAAGGGATGACCGATAACTGGTACAGCAGGAAGTTTCCTGGTGGTCATTGGAATTTGTGATTCCCAAGAAGGCAAGTGGAATCTCAGGATTAGTGGTCAATCCTGGAAAGTGTATCCCATTTTGACAACTTTAGTGATAGCTTCCTATCAGGAGAGTTTCAACTTCTTTTTGAAAACAATTGCCTTAATAAAAAATTTAAATATTTAGATAAGTTCTGGGGAGGTCTAGCATAAGCTTTGGTTCCTTTAGTCTTGGGAAGTTAGCTCTAAACCAAAAGACACAAACAGTATTTTGGAAAGAAATTTGCAGTAGCTAGACTGTAAATGTGTTGCAGTTGGAGACTGTATTTGTGTGTGTCTAACATATTTTATTAAATTAAATATGTAATTTGCAAGTAACAAATGTGACAAATTTTAAAAGCTATAAAACATTTTTAATAAAAAAGTACAGAGTTAATAGCAAAATTGCATTATCTTCATAGTACAAATTAAAACATTTTGTTTCTGATACACTTTGAAAATTTTTAATTTTAACTTTATTTTCTCTGACTGAGAGCTGCAATACTTGAGAAGAATTTTAATGAGAAGTCTCATTGCTGATAACAGGGTCCTCATTTAGACCATAGAAGTTAACTGCTCAGCTCTAAGGAAAATAATACACTTTGTCATCATATAAGGTGAAGCTATACACAACACCTTAAATATATAGATACATTCTAGCCTTGTTTCTCTATTTAATTCTTTTTTTAAAATAATTTTATTAAATCATAATTGTGTACTCTCTATTTAATTCTATACAGAAGTATTAAGTAACACTGTAAACTTGAATTACATTTTTAAAATAAACATCATTGACATATATTCTACGTAAAATTACTTTACCTTTTGAATCACATGCTTTTGGCCATACATTTAAAGTTATTTTCTTCACATGTAAATAAAAATAACTTTTATACCTCCCAGGACAGGCACTCACTTTGCCCTTGCTCTGTGCCTGGAAGGGTTTATGAGCATCTCGTACGGTTGCAAAGGCCTACATTGTAGGCAATTTGAGATAAAGAGCAGACCTTAGATTAAGAGCCTGGACACCTTGAGCAAGCCACTTTGCTTCCATGGGCCTCAGTTTCTCCATCTGTTAGCTAGGGGTTCTGACAGTCTATTAGTTCATGACTCCAGGAACTTACTACTATGGAGAACGTGTCTGTGGCTACTGCTAGCCCTCAAGGGAAGGAGTGATACCTCGAATATACTACCTTTCAAGTGATACCATGACTGTCACAGGGCCTCTGCCACTTTACTGCCTATTAATAAGGTTAGAGACCCCCCCAAAGCGACTTAGTAAATGTCATTTTGCCCAGATAAACACAAAACTCTCCAAGGGTAGGGACCCTGTTTCATTCGGCAGTGCATCCACAGTGCATAACACATAGCAGCTATTCAATAACTGTACATCAGGAAAAAAAATCAGAGGATATGTGGGAGAAAATAAACACAAGGACACCTTTATGGCAGGAGACGGAGTGCTGGAGGCTCTTACTCCTGTAATTACATCTTTGCACCCGAAATGATAAGAATCAATTCTACCCTCAACCCACTGGCCAGAGCTAGTCCTGTGGCTCCAAATAATTGCAACGAAAGAAAAAGTAGACTATTTTCATGTATCCAGAGAAGAAGTGGATATAGGTGGGCACTAGAATTCTTGAGCCCAGGGAGTGGCCAGATGGCACGTCCATGCTGTGAAAGGCTACATAGCTGTTAAAAGTATTTGGTGGCTCTGTATTTAGTGATTTAAAAAAAGACGTTCAAGCTTCAAGACTTTAATAAGTAAATATCTTAAAAATTTTGATTTCATTTATATTAAAATTATGTTTATATGCATTTTTATGTATTCAAATGAAGAGCAAAAGTTCTGTCTAGAAGGATTCAACAAAATAGTGGTTGTGTCTGAGGAAGGAATAGATTGGAGGCCCCAGTGAAGGATCTTTCAAGTTTCATGTGTATTCTTTCACATCATGGACCTTTTAAAAAATGAAATTATATTCACATTTTGCCACGGATTAAAACTGTTTTACATTTTTAAAAAGTGAGTAAACACATTTGAGAACCTCTCCCCTCTAGAAGCTCTTAAAAAGACTTTGAAAAAATTTTTTTCCAAAAATGCAAATATGGCATATCAATTTGAGCAAATTTGTTACCTGTATCTTATTGTCATAGACAGAGGCTCGTATGCACAGGTGGCACTTAGAAAATCATGATTGTCTTTAGTTTATTCCCTGGAAACAGTGTCTCATTCTGAGAAATGTTGGCAAATGTTTGTTGGGGAGTGTGCTCTGTCAGAAGCAAGACCCATGAGGGGTGACAGAAGCCAGGCTGGGAAGAGGGCAGGATTGGTGTGTCATCACTTGACAACGGAGACCTCAGCCGCTCAGACTGGCAACTCTGGCCTTTCAGAATTGTTCTGTCTTCAGGCAACAGCTCCCTCCCTATCTAGCAGACATTAGTTGGGGTGTGGGTGCGACATTGACCCAGGGCATCCTAGAAACGGACTGAACTGAGAATTTTCAGCCACCAACACTCATAGCAGCTGGGACCATGAGAACTCCAGCTTGAAGAGCGATCTGGGCTAGTCACTAAGGTTCCCTTGACCACCACACCCCTAATTTCACCCAGAGTGACAATCTAACTAACAGCATGGCAGGAGCCCAGTCCGGGGGACGCAAGACTGGGTCTCACCTATCATGTCACACACACCGTACATATTCAGCAAATATTTGTTGGATGAACAAATAATGGCATCCACTTTGGTCCTAGGCTCATGGAATGCCCAGGGCCTAGGATCCCTAAGGCTGGTCCTACCCAGGTGGTGACAGGGGTGGGAGGAGCGCCTGGAGGCTGCGGGGCGGTAACAGCCGCTTCCTCGGGGCAGCCTGACTTCCGGCTCCTCCTCTTCCGCTTCCTTCTGCCCCGCCCATCTGAACTTGCTCCTCAGCACTTTCTCCTGAGGTGTCGGGTAAGAGGAAGGAGACAGACTGTGGACAGATGCTGCTGGGGAGAGGAAGGAGTTGAAACTCTGGACAGATGCTGTGCTGCGGGAGGTAGCCCTGAAACGACTCAGCCACGGAAGTGAGCGGCGTGCACTCGGCGCCTCCCGGATACCAGCCGCGGGCTCCCAGGACGCCAGCTGACGGCCGGTTATAATGGCTGCAGCCCTTGGAAACTCAGGCCTGCACTTCTCAAGGTCAACGTGAATACACATCACCTGGGCGTCCTGTTTACATGCAGCTTCTAGTTCAGAAGGTGTAGGATAAAACCCAACATCTTACGTTTCCTATGGGCTACCAGATGGAGGGTGAGGCCCACAAAGTCCAGGGACCACGCTGGCGGTTGAGGCCTCCGGGGGAAAACGTGGTAAAATGTGTGGTTGACTTGGAGCCGGAACTCTCCACCACCGTCACAGCCGACCACGCGCAGCTGCTGGGCGCTGTACAACGTGTTTTGAACACGCATTCTCTGTTAATCTCCAAAGAGTTCTTCACGGAAGGAAGAGCCGAGGCCCAGGGAGCTTGAGAGACCAGCTAGTCTGTGGTGGAGCCCACCTTCCGACCCAGTCCATGGAGCCCGGGTGCCGAGCTCTTAAACTTCACAGAAGAGCAGAGCTTTGAAGCACACTGATTATGATTATGATTGTGATTATGTCTTCTGGAGAGACTCTGGCTAGGTCTCAGCTTGTTCACTGGAGTCTTGAGCAGAGGCATGGACCCTGTGGGACTACCAGAGACGGGTGTGACTGGCTCACGGAAGAGACTAACCTTGGCGGATTGGCCGCCTGGGCTTAGCTGCTCGCCTGGCACCTGGGCAGCATGTTTGAGCCAAGGCAGGGGTGGTCACCCCGCAGTCAGAGGGGCTTGGCTCTGTGCCTGGCCCTGGGGACAGCCTCAGCCATGCTCTGCCCCGGCTGAATGCATGCCGGCCCGCTGTGCCTGCATCACCTGAGCTCCGCTGAGAGATTGCTTAGCTCAGCCTTGAAATCCAATCTAAAGTCACCCTCTGAGCCTGCAGACATTCTCGCCAGATGCTCTTTCCCTACCAGAACTGGGTAAAGGGAGATGGTAGGCTGAGTTTGGGACCTAGGGGCTTGGCTGAGCGTTGACAGCTGGGCCTTCTCCCCAAGGCCTGGATGCTGTACTGTGCAGCTCAGTTCATGTGCTTCCTGAGGGGAATGGCCCTAGCACAGGATTCGTAGGTGCATCCCCGGGGATCAGGGACTCCAGCTCCTTTTCAGACCCTAATGCTCTCCTTGCTTCAGGTTCAGGGCGTTCCCTTGCTTTGGGTAGCTCTGCTCCCCCATCCTTATCCTCAGAGTCCACCGCAGCAAACCCTGACAAAGTTATGGGAAACAAACTGAGGTCATACTGGTGACAAAACAAGTTAATAAAGTAAATAAATAATAAAAATAAAATGTGTATTTCCTAGATAGAGTGTTTTCAATTCAGCTCCTACCCCACTCCTAGCCCATATGGCACATTGTGGGAATTAGAAAAAGTGCCCCTTTGGGGGCAAGAAAGCAAATGGGGGTGGGATAGGCAAGTGAGTAGCAAGGAATGTGGCCTCGTGAGCAGGGCTTGGTGAAGCGTGCAGCCCTCATCCACCTTCTCCTTGTCGTTGACCCCTCATCTACCTTCTCAGTGTGGTTGACCAATAGGTCCAGCTGCAGCGAGGGACTGGCCTGCCTTCCCTCCTTTCTTTACCAACTGTTCCTTGAGTATCTCCTCTGTGTTTCCTGCTCCCCAGCGCTCCCCTCCCGCCTCCTCCCTGCATAAGTAAGGACAACCTAAAGATGAACAAGATATCACCTGACTTCAAGAGACTTACAGTCCTCCACTGGGAGGCAGACACAAACATGAGGATTTGTGAAAATTAGGACTGCACAATTTATGGATATCTAAAGTAAGAGAAGCCTGCTGATTCATTACAGGTGTAAGAGCCTGTCTCCTTAAAGACCAGTGCACAGTTGGTGGCAGGTCTTCAAAGGGTCACTGGAAAACATTGCTATCTAGAATCCTGACTTTTCTGCAAGGGACTTGGACAGTGTTAACAGAAGTGGCCTTTGCTGCCTGAGCAGCTTGGTGGGCTTGCAACAGCACATTTGGAGAAGGCAGAATTCCTCTGCTTTATGGAAAGAGGGAAATTTGCAGTGGGGGGACCACTCGGAGTAGAAAAGAAGACAGAATGACAGGGCTCTGCATGGAAGAAAGGCTGGAGAGAAATCTCCAAGGAAGACTAATTTTTCAGATGTATCTGCTCTGAGGGGTGCTACTAAAATCCACTCATAATCTTGAACTACCTGGGGTAAGATGAGGAGACCAAGGAAGAATCTGGATCCTTTTAAAATGTCTGGATCAAAACCATCAGCACTGGAAGCAAAGGATACCATGAAGATATGAATCCATTAGCATTGACATAACTGCTGGGGAAGTCTTTGGAGTTTGGGGGCTGTGAAACTGGGGGTTTGAGGCAAGTTCAGACAGCTCTTGAGGAATAGGGAGTCCTCGGTTGATATCTTAGGTTGGAGCAATAATGTCTATGAAATTGTTATGTTTCTAATTCAGGGTCAATTTTAATGCATACAGTAGCAAAGGGAAGTAAAGGAGTAAAGAAGTTTGGATGTGAAACAGCAGGGAGTGGTGGGGACTGTGGCAGGCTGCAGAGCACAGGTTCCATCAGAAGGGGACAACTGCCGCCCAATGTTGCTGGGAAGTCCACATTTAAGAGAAGCCAGGAATGCTGATGTTTGAAAACAACCTCACTTTTTAAAAAATTGTTAAAATTCAGAAAATATTTTCAAACTTTAGGGGTCAAACAAAAGCTCTTTCATGCTGTATGCATTTTCTAATTTAGAAGACAGAACAAGTACAGAGACAAGATCCATTTCTAAAGCAAGGAACACTCTAGACTGAGCTTTACTACTAATTGTCTGTGTGGCCCCAGGGAAATAATTTGCAATCTCTGGGCTTTAGTCTCTTTATCCTTAAATGAAAGCATCAACCCTGACACTGAGGGGACAGAAAGCAAGTTTAAGCAGCAGAAAAATAAGCCTGAGTATGTTTCCAAATGTATTGAATTCATTGACAGTTACTGTGTGTCTGCAAGGCACATGGCTTGATCATGGGATTCTTGCTTACTGTGAAAAGTAAACATAAACTCAGAAAGCACCTTAATTATTTTGCCTGTCTGGGAATAATGCTTTCAAAGAAGAGGGAGAGGAGCCCCCCTACTTCACCCTCCCCCAAACAGGGAGCTGTGTTACTGACACTATCAGCAGGTGAGTTACAGAGTGTGTCGGCGCTGATAAGAGCGCTGGCGTATTTCCTATTCAGACTGACGCTGCTCTGAGACAGAAACCTAACTGATGTTTGTTCAATAATACCAAGATATGTCACAGAATCTGTGGGGTTGTCCAGTATCTTTTGTCAGCTTAGAGTCAAACCCTGGAGAAAATATGTTGCAGATGTTCTGAGATTAAATGATGTTTCTCTGAAAATGTATGAGGCATGGTCCGCTGGCTTGCCTTTTGGCCAACAGTCTTTTGCGGCATCGAGGACCGCCCCCCCCACTCCCTTTGCCCCAGGCCACTCCGAATCAGCAGAGTCACATTAGGCAATTCAGGCCACACTCTTCAGGGATTTGGGGGTGGCAGTTGGGTCTTGAGATCCCCACAGGCTGGAGTATGGGAGAGGTGGGGTATGTGGGAGGGTGAGGAAGAGCAGCGAAGAAGAAGGGGTGGGCAAGAGAAGACTCAACAGAGCGCTGAGATGGAGTGATTTGGGGAGGCAGCACTGTTTATGGAACATTTCATTCTTGATAGCTCCTGTCACAGTCTAGTCATTAGACTGCATTTACTGGTGGGTTGTAGAAATTACTTCCCATGGGAAACTAAAGCGATTCCTCTGTCAAAGGATGCTTTGTTTTCTAGGAGAAAGGAAAGCATATGACAGTACAGCCGCCTGTACAACCTGCTTCCCTGCAAGTCAGTTTGCTAAGTTCACTGCTTAGTGTGACCATGTGAAGATGCAAACAAGAAGTGATGAAGATGATGGTAGAGATCACAGTAACAGCTGGCACTTACTGAGCACCTTCTACGTATCAAATTCCAAGCTGGATATTCATATGAGAGTTTCCATTCCTACGAAGTCCCTGGACACTATCATTAGCTGCATTTTACAGATGAGGAAACTGAGGCTTAGAGAAGTCAAATGTATTTGCTCAAGATAACACAGCTAGGGACTCAAACCTACTCTGTCCAGCTCCGAAGCTCATTCTTATAGGTGCTGACCTCTGAATGTACTGCATCTGGTGAGAAGTCCTTTGTCATTCCTGGTATAAAATCTCCCCCCAAAAAATACAGCAGGAGAAAGGAGTGCATGAAGCAAACAAGAGGGCGCAAAATGGACAAAGGTATTTCTGAAGCTGGAGGAGTCTCTGTGGGTTTCAGTTTTAATCTATTATAGCCATTAGGAGACGGCTGCTTCCCTTCTGCCCTCCGGGTGCCAGTACCTAGAGCTTAAAACATCTGCAAATGAAAGCAAGACCGTACTGCTGTCCGAGGAAATGAGGCTGCAGCTCCTGCTCCTGGAAGCTCGGCCAGCCCAAATCCTATTCTTGCCTTGTTAGCATTTATATAAGACCTCTAGCTGTAGCACCAATAGCCTGTACCTCACTGGCCTGCCTATTCTCATTTTGATTAGTTACAGTGAAGCTGTACTAGCTGGCTTTATTTCTTCCCTTCACACCTGATAGCATGCCAGGAGCTCCTGGGGCCCTCCCCACCATCTAGCATCAAGCCCCTATCAATCCCACCTGAGCAATAATGATTAATGATCCTTCCATCCTTCTAGTCCATTCTCCATTTTCAAAAAGCTTTCAAACACATTCCTTGTTTGCAATGACACAAGTAGTCAATGGGGGCCAGTGAAAAGCTGCATGTGCCCCGTCACTGGCACGCAAAGAACTCTCTTTTCTCCTGAGGGCAAGGCAAGAAGGAGGCATAGTGGGAGGGTTTGGGTTTTGGCTGCGTCGCTAAAGAGAGGGAGGGACGTCCCCTCAGCCCAGCTCTTGTGGTGTAAGGCTCCCTAAGCTCCAGTGCCTCCTGGGAGATGTCCCCTACCTTTGAGTTGGTTTCTTTGGATGGGTATGTGCTTGTTCATGGAGGGCACAGGGAAGGGACCGTTGGCCCCGTGGCTTCTCTTCCCCCAACACTGGATCCAGCTCAGCTTGCTGATGGCTCTGAGGGGCCAGTTTGCCCTTGGCCAGCCATTCCTCCCCAGACCCAGCACCTGGGGTTCCAGCCAGGGAATCCCAACCCAGTTCCTCAGTTGGATTTCACCCTAAAAAATAAGAAACTTTTTCTTATTTATAACTACACATGGAAGAGTGGGAGGATTACTTCAGCTCAAAACCAGCCTGAGCAAGAGCGAGACCCTGTCTCCATTAAAAGAAAAACTAGCCAGGCACTGTGGCAGGCACAGTAGTCTCCACTACTCCAGAGACCGAGGCAGGAGGATCACTTGAACCCAGGAGTCTGAGGTTGCCGTGAGTGAGGCTGATGCCACTGCACTCCAGTCTGTGCAACAAAATGAAACTCTGTTTCAAAAATAAATGAATGAAGGAATAAACAAATGAATAAATAAATAGAGAAACGTTTTCTTATTTGAAACCACACATGGAATGTGGCACATTGCTCAGCCAGGCACGTTAATGAGCCTGTGCAAATGTCATGGGACGCCAGAACTGAGTTTGAGAGTAAGGACGAGAGGAGCAGAATTGATCCCCAGAAACATGTGTCTATGCTGCTGAGAGCCGAGAAGAGGGAGGGGGCATGAGGCACGATGCGCAGTAGCAGGCAGATGGCCACGCGGGCAGAAACAGGCAGGGGGTTCAGAAGGGAAAGTCCAGTATTTAACTTTTCATTGTTCACAGTGCTGTGATGGGAAATCCTTCTGTTTCACCAGTCATGGAAGTCTGACTTTTTAACTCATGTGCGAGTTTCATGAGTTTCGTGCATTAATGAAGGAAAGAGAGCGGAGTTTCATGACTGAAAGCTGAGAAGGACAATAAGCCCAGGGCGGGATGTGAGGGCACACCACTGCAGAGGGCCGCCTGGCACAGCAGGGGATGGCAGAAGCGAGACAGCAGGTTCATGGTGACACTAGGGTATGGATACGGGTCATGGTCCTGTGAGGGGGGCAGGGAAAGTTGTGGCATGACACCATTTTACAGACCAAAAAACCAAGACTTGGATGGGGTACAATACCTGCCCAATGTCATACACCTGGCAAGCAGGGAAGCTCAGATTAGAATGCAATAACTACATTCCATTCCTAGCTGAAAAGTTCCTAACCGTTATTCACCAGCTAAAAGGCATCCAGTAAAAGATAATCATAGGAAAGTGAATGTCAGGTGCCTGAACCATTCCTTTACTTCCCCTCCCAGAACAAAAGGCCTACCTGGCCCCACCCTGCGAGATCTGCCCCAGAAAGACCGTAGCCAACCAAAGCCTTCCAACAGCTGGTGGAATCTCCCACCCTCTACACCCAGTACAAAAACAAGCCCCCGCCACTCTCTGCATGGCTGCCATGTTTGCCCAGGTGGTCTCAGGCCCCTGCTATTAAACTTGGCCTGAACCCTTGCTGGTCTCACTCTGGGTGCACCTCTCAGTGAGCACCTTCTCTATACTTTGGTATAACTCATCGCATCCCCAGCCTTCTTGTTACTCTGTCACTCTACTATAAACTTCACCATTAGTGAGAGTTTGAGCAGGAGGAAGAGAAAGATCATTTTGATACAAAGGATATTCCCTAAGCCAAAAAAAGAAAATAGTATGACATTACAGCAGCAGACACTGGATGGTGAGCAGAGGGCGAGACGCTTAAGGAAGTGGGCGATGTACATCAGCCAGGTCCGAGCTGAGCCCAGGGTCAGGGATCCCATCCTGTCCACGTGTTGGGAGGTGGGGACAGGTGTAGTTACTCCATTCTAATCTGAGCTCCCCTGCTTGCCAGGTGTATGACATTGGACACTATTGTACCCTATCCAAGTCTTGGGTTTTTGGTGTGTAAAATGAGGACTTCATGGTTGGTGATCACTTCTGCACTTCAGATTCTTCTAATTTGGCCCAATACTTTATCTGAGGGCCTGTTTAGGGAGGGTAACCTTTGCTTCTACCTTGTGACCTTCTCCTTCCCAGGACAGGTCTGGGTCCTCTGTTCTGAGGACTCGTGATTTGGGTGGTTTGCTCAAGCTTTCTCCACCAACACTCAAGTTCAGGGCTGGATTCCTCATGTGAACTGACTGACTGGGTCATGGCTGGCTGCTTCACTGATGTGTTCACCTGAAACTTGTGATTTTCACGTGATTCTTAACAAGAATCAGGCTGACCTCCTGCCGTCTGGAGTTTGCAGGTGGCTCCAAGGGGGCCTTCCTTCCAGCTGTGTGCTCTCCTGAGCAAGCATGGTGTTTACCAGATGGCTGCTGTCCTTGGGCTGTCACCTAATGATTCCATTCCCTGAGTCTGTCCCTGGTTGCTTCTGTTCCCAGGGCTACTTCCAGAACTCTTCCTGATGTTGGCAAAAAGGAAGAGGTCAAGCCATCGAGTTATGTGATGGAACAGCAAGGAAACCAAGCTGGAAGAGGACTTCATGGTTGTGATCAGACCCCTGCTGTCTGTACGGCCCCCCTGAAGTTGACTGTCCCAGTTTGATTACCAGGAGCATCTCCTTTGCAATCTCAGAATGTCCCACTGTGGATGATAGATTATGAGAATAATCTATTTTACGGATCATCGGAAGTAGTTTTTTTCAAGGTTTTGTTTATCCTTAAAGACCTTTTCTTGAAACAGATACTACTGATGTCTGATGTATTAAAAATGGTGGTGGGGGGCATCTTTTCAGGCTGAAGGGAGTGAAGTCTTCACAACCCTCTTCCCACTGCCCCAGCCTCCTCTGTATCTGCCTCCCCCAGCCAGTGGAGGGCTTAGCGCTCAACGCATCTCTGAGGATACCCACTACTTTAATCTACAGATGAGAAAACTGCATTCTGTGGAGTTTCTGGTCACACCACTAGTCACTGAACGGGCCCCCGCGGGAGCTCAGATACACAGACTCCACAGTGACCTCTCCCGCTTGCTAAGTGGTCTTAAGACCAGGTGGCCTGATGTCCAATATGCACCTGTGTATATTTAATTTTCTTAAAGGATGTATCCTCCATGAGATTTATGTCAAACTTCCATCATGGGAGAAATGGCCAGCTCACGCTTGAGAAGTTGAAGTCCACATAGCAACGGAAGGGGAATTGCTTTGTGCTGAGGTAACTTGGTGTGAATTGTGCACGTATTATTAAAGTAAACAGTGCTTGGGGACAAATGCCTTTTCTAGAGTCTGTATCCTTGAAGATACTCAGATGGATTTCATTAATCCCAACAAGCAGTCGTTGAAAGCCAAACAGGAAGCAAACCACAGGCTGTAGCATAAAATAAACACCGAACCTTCCAGGGCCTCCCAAGTGGACAGAGCCGTCCCTTTGTCTTAGCTCTTCATTTGGAACAACGTTAGTTGCAAATCTAGCTGGAACGATGCCCTATCTTGGAAGCACATAGCCTCTCCAAGCCCTTGGTCATTTAAATACTGCCCACCTTCGCCTCCACCTTCTGTTCCCATTGGCCCTCTCCTGGGGCCCAGCCAGGCAGGGTCAAGTTGAAGGCTGTACAGGAAAAGTAGGCACTAAATGCAAATCAGAGAGCTGATGTTCCGGCCTAAGGAAGGCAGACAGGAGGCAGGGCCTCAGAGAAAGGAGCCTGCTGGTGGCAGCTTCCCAGGGAAGGCTTGGTTTTGTTACTTTACTTTAACTTTGTTTCAGTTTAATCCAAGCACTGGGTCTCTGAGAAACCAGTGACTGTAACTGTGGCCCACAAAAACCAATTTGTCCACAATGGGAAGGCAATCAGTTCAGTCTCCTGGTGTTGAAAAGAAGCTGCCAGACACAGGTGGGGCTGGGGAGGGGTTGGCCCTTCCCCTTCTCACCTGCTGATTCAGAGTATTTGCATAGCTGGGATTCTAAGGAAACACCCAAGGCCTCAGTGCAGTAGTTGTATCTATGCAAAGTATATTTCCTTTGTTCTGAAGCAGAGAAGAACTGAGGGTTTTATACAAATATAAATCTAACATTGGTGGAGCCCTTACTCTGGGCTCATTCATCTAATTCCAGGTGGAAACTACAAATATCCCCATTTAAGAGATGAGCAGATAGGGCTTGATAAAGAGTCAGCAGCTTTTCCCACCACTCAGCAAGGATGTAGTGGAACGAGGATTTGCAACCTGGGCCATCCAATCCCAGGGGCTGCCCCTTAGCGACCAAACCCAGCTGTGCTGAGAAACACCTAGGCCAGGCCCCTAAAGTCCCCTGTGCAGGAGACCTCCGGGGGTTCTTAAGATGCATGTTCCGACCAGGGGCTTCCTTGTGTGCCAGAAACCCTGCAACTCTATGAAGCTTCCAAGCAGGGCCAGTGCTTCTGCGGAGGATTTAGGGCAGTGGTTGGCCAACTTTTTTCTGGAAAGGGCCAGATAGTAAATATTTTAAGCTTTGTGGGCCACATAAAGCCTCTGTTTCATACTTTTCTTTATAGCTGTTTATTTGTTTAACAACCCTTCAGAAAGTAAAACCCCCTTAGCAGCTGGGATGTGGGCTGCATGTGGCCAGGGCAGTGGCTTACTGTTCTCTGCCCCGGAGCACTGCAGAGAGAGAAGCTGCTGTGTCGGTGGGCCCAGGTGGGGACCATTTCCCATCGGCGCCCGAGATTCGGTCCTGCTGTCATTTGATTAGGTGTGGTCTTCCGGATGGTAGGAGACAGATGGGTTGTCTCCCTGGCATCCAGAATGGGTTACAAGCAAGAAAGGGGCTGGCTTACCCCTGAGGAATGGAGAGAGAACCCAGGGTTTTATACAAATGACAGTAGGAATTGAAAGATGGCACTCGACCGGCACAAAACCTCACAGACCACTAAGCCTTGTACGAAAGGTCTTTATTGGTGGAGAAGCTGCAGAGCAGCATTAAGGAGGTGGGGAGCGGGGGAGAGAGAGAGAGAGAAAGAGAGAGAAGACACGGGGGGACAGGGGGGAGAGGAGGAGGAGAAGAGAAGTGAAGAGAGAGAGGGAACAAAAGACAAGAGCGCCTTATATTGACTCGGTTAGGGGAGGTGTCGGGATGGTTGAACAGCCAATAAGGTGTTACCGCTCTGGCGTGAAGAGCGGTAGGGGGTGGGCCATAAGTTTGAGCTTTTCAGTGGATAATCGGGCTAGGGAGCCGAAGTGGTGCAATTATCTAACACAAAAGGTCTAAGCCATACTTAGTTTGGAGAGTCACAGCTGCTAAGAAATCTATTTCGTCTTGTAGTTTTATCAGGCTTTGGGATATTTCCTCTAGGGCAGTGATTCTCAAGCCTTCCTAATGCCGCGGCCCGTTAAGACAGTTCCGGTGGGTCGCGACCCACAGGTTGAGACCGGCTGCTCCAGGATTTCTTGTAAATCTTAGGGCATGCGGGTAAAACGCAGAGAGAACCCCATGCCTCCGAGTCCTGTCCCAATCCCTGTAGCTATTGAAAGAACCAAGCTGACTCCATTTTGTTAAAACTCATTTTGTTCCACAGCCTTGGATTTGCAGCTGCACATCAAAGGTTAATTTATGGCTGCATACGAAAGAGTCAATTTACAGCCAAATACCAAAGGTGATAGGCAACCTGCCTCCTCCCCCACCCCCAACTCCAGTATGTCTGCCCGGAGCGATAAGGATGCC
>CAUYRH010079388.1:0-17246 GCA_963574655.1 Perodicticus potto
GTAGTATTCCTTCTTTTTATATATTTTGATGGCCTACAGACACATGAAAAAATGCTCATCATCCTTAATCATCAGAGAAATGCAAATCAAAACTACTTTGAGATATCATGTAACTCCAATAAGATTAGCCCACATCCCAAAATCCCAAAATCAGAGGTGCTAGCCTGGATGTGGAGAAAAGGCAATACTACTACATTGCTGGTGGGAATGCAAACTAATACCATCCTTTTGGAAAGATATCTGGAGAATACTTAGAAGTCTAAAAATAGAACTGCCATTCGATTCTATAATTCCTCCACTAGGTATATATCCAGAAGACCAAAAATCACATTATAACAAAGATATCTGTATCAGAATTTTTACTGTAGCCCAATTCATAATTGCTACATCATGGAAAAAGCCCAAGTGCCTATCAACCCACGAATGGATTAATAAATTGTGGTATATGTATACCATGGAATATTACACAGCCTTAAAGAAAGATGGAGACTTTACCTGTTTCATGTTTACATGGATAGAGCTGGAACATCTTCTTCTTAGCAAAGTATCCCAAGAATGGAAGAAAAAGTATCCAATGTATTCAGCCCTACTATAAAACTAATTTATAGCTTAAAGCTATAACCCAATTACAGCACAAGAATATGGGGATAGGGGCAAGGGAGGGGAGGAGGAGGGAGGATGGGCGGAGGGAGAGTAATTGGTGGGTCCACACCTATGGTGCATCTTAGAAGGGTACGGGTGAAACTTACTAAATGTAGAATATAAATGTCTGTACACAATAACTAAGAAAACGCCATGAAAGCTATGTCAACCAGTTTGATGAAAATATTTCAAACTGTATATAAAACCAGCACATTGTATCCCATGATTTCATTTATGTACACAGCTATGATTTAATAAAAAACAAACAAACAAACAAACAAGAAAGTGCATGCCTTTTCCTTTAATGCAGTGGTTCTCAACCTTCCCAATGCTGTGACCCTTCAATATAGTTCCTCATGTTGTGGTGACCCTCAACCATAAAATTATTTTCATTGCTACTTCATAACTGTAATTTTGCTACTGTTATGAATCGTAATAGAAGTATCTGATGTACAGGATGGTGTTAGGCAACTCCTGTGAAAGGGTTGTTCGATCCCCAAAGGAGTCATGACCCAAAGGTTGAGAACCGCTGTTTTAATGGAATGTAAAGTCTTGGCCATGAGTTTACAAAGGACAGGCGTTTAGGTGCAGATTATTCCAATGTTGCATACAAAGTGTGAGCCCTAAGTATGTATTATCTTTGCAATATCTGACATGACTTGCTTATAGATTGTTGTGGCATAATATGTCAGCTTGAGGCGCCAGCTGTGCTGACTGCAGTTGAGCTGGGTAAGGACCTCTGCTGAAAGGAAGCACACATTGACCCAGAGATACTTCCAGGGTCACCCAACAGTGGAACATGGGGAGCTCTGAATGTTACACACCCTCTCCGTTTCTCTGGAGCTGTACGTGCTTAAGTGGGGGAGGGATATAGGATTCCCTTTGTCATCTGTTAGATAGGGTGTGAGATCCCATCCCTCCTGAGTGTCGCTGTCATACCGCAATGATATTCACAGGCCTCACGCTGTTGTCTACCTACAGGAGAGATGGGATCAACAGCTGGGTCATTCTTATTACGATTATCTACCATCACGTGACAGCTGATCCAACTGACAAAGGAATAAGTGACAGGCCAGGAATGCTGGGCAGGCAATGGAGAGAATGTGGGGGAAGAGTAAGCTACAGAGTGATTTTTGTCACCACTGCTCCACTTCAGGCGCCCACCACCTTTCCCATGGTTTAGAGCAGCAGCCTTCTGCAGCCGGTCTTGTGGCTCTTCAGTTAATTCTCCATATCACAGCAATAGTTAGCCTTTTAAAATACAGAATCCATCATGTCTTCCCTCTGTTTACAACACTCAGAGGCTCTGTATTGTCCCGAGAGGCGAGAACAGGCCTTGCTCACTGCTCCAGCGTCATTTTTCCCTGTATCCCCCCATCTGTGGTCCTATCATCCAAACTGTAGTCCCCTGAATGATTCTTCTCTTAACATGGTGTCCAGAGCCCATTACAGGATATTATTCTCTTTCATTTTGTGTAACGCCAGCGATTTAAAGTAAGAGACACAAAGGCCCCACATGTCCAAGGTTGGCTAATGAGCACAGTGCATTGATTCTCTTCATTGATTTTCGTCTTACTGTATTTTTAATGTTGTTTCCACATTAAGTAGAAGGTTGTTAGGCAGGGAAAGCAATTCTCCATACAAACACCTATAACGCTTTAAGGCTTGCTCCATTATTTGTTGTAACTTGTTCATGTGTTTCTTCCAGAACTCAGGGGAGAGGACTTTTGTCCTGTCCAGGTGTGCAGAGATTTTTATCTTTTCATAAAGTGTCATTCCTGTATCACTTCCAAAGTGGAGTCTTATTGTAATCACACACTCAGGGGTCATGTCGTAATTATAAAATAAGGCAAATGTGTGGATGGAGACAGGCTTTGATTCCGTAGTAAACCTCAGTTTGAAAATCAAGCAAAACATGAAAATATAATTCTCGGGGTAAAATTTATATATTTTAAAAAAAATTAGTTAAAAATATTTAGAATTTTGAATGAGTAATACATACATGTAGTTGAAAAGTTTAAAAAGAACACATGTCAGCATGTATGTATACGATATTCTCCTTTGTTTTTTACACAAATGGGGGCATATGCTCTGAAACTGGCCTTTCTCAAATATGCCTTGGAAATCCCTTTTAGTATGGAAGGAGATTTTACATTCTTTTTAATGGTTGTGAGGGTTTGATAAACACACAGAGTAGTCTCTGGTTGATGGACATTTAAGCTGTACCCCGTTCTTTGCCATCGCAATCAATGCTGCGTGGATACATTATACATATATCTTCTCAGACATGTATGAGTGTTTGCTTTGGTTAAATTCCCAGAGTGGAATTGCTGAGTCAAAGCATATGCAGATTTTTAAGTTGCTCTTCAAGGGTCTATTGTTTTCTCACATTCTTGCCCACACAGTACATTATGGATCGTTTTACCAATCTGATGGTGTAATTCCTTTATCTGTAGGTGAAATGACTATTTCCTAGTATTTCTCTTATGAGGAAACTGAGCATCTTTTCAAATGTTTTTAGAGCTATTTGTATTTCCTTTTCTATTACTAGTCTGTCCTTATTCTTTGCTCATTTTTCTATTGGAGTGTTGGTCTTTTATTGATTAATAAGAACTCTTTATATAGCAAAAAAAAATTCTTTGTGATATCAGCTGTAAATCAAGGGTTTTTTCCTATCACTTTTTTTTTTTTTTTGAGACAGAGTCTCACTATGTTGCCCTCAGTACAGTGCTGTGGCGTCACAGCTCACAGCAACCTCAAATTCTTGGGCTTATGCGATTCACTTGCCTGAACCTTCCAAGTAGCTGGGAGTATAGGCACCTGCCACAATGCCTGGCTATGTTTTATTGCAGTTGTCATTGTTGTTATCCTTTAACTCACCTGTCTGGCACCGTAACCACTGTGCTATGGGCTCTGAGCCCCTATCACTTTTTAGTTTTGGCTACTTTTGGCACTTTTGCTATACAGAATTTATTATTATTATTATTAGTGAGACATGAATCGTTGCTTGCATGGCTTTTAATGTGGGTAGTAATTAGAAAGGTCTTCCCACTCTGAGATTATGAAAAACTTCTTTCAAATTTTCTTCTAGTACTTCCGCCCTAGTTTTCTCATTTAAATAGTTAATTCATCTGGAATTCCTCTTAGTTTAATGTAAGCCACTTTATTTTTTTTTTTTACAGACGACTATTGTGTCATTCAGGGTCTACTCAGCAAAACAGAAAGCACAGTAGGTATTTCAGACAGAAAGGAATCAGTAAAGGGATTTGGTTACACAGATGTTAGAAGGCCGCAACAGTAGAAAGAGGTAACTGGAGAGAACTGCAAGGAGCCAGTACCACCCGTAGGGCTGAGGAAAGGAGGGAAAGACCCAGTTACCAGCAGCAGGCCTTGAGAGGCAGGACCCCTCTGCAGGGGGCTTGCTGCCTGCAGGTGCCAGTACCTCTGAGGGACCTGCTGAGGCTGGTTCTGTGAGATCTGGAGAATCAGGAGCTACAGCTGACTCGCACTGGAGCAGCAGTGTCAGAAACAGGCCCCAATAGAAAGAAATCTCCTTTCTTCCCTCCCCACCTAAGCTGTCACCCTGGATAGAGTGCTGTGGCATCACAGCTCACAGCAACTTCCTATTCCTGGGCTCAAGCGAGTCTCCTGCCTCTGCCTCCCAAGTAGCTGGGACCACAGGCGCCCACCACAATGCCCGGCCATGTTTTGGTTGCAGCCACCATTGTTGTTTGGCGGGCCCTGGCTGGATTCGAACCCGCCAGCTCAGGTGTACGTGGCTGGTGCCTTAGCCCATTGAGCCACAGGTGCCGAGCCCCCTCCCCACCTTCTAACAGCCCTCTGATGACTCTTATTAGCAGAACCTCAGCCTCCTCAGCTGGGAAATGTGATTGGCATAATCCCCAGCTTAGCATCACAAAGTAGGATGGAGAGAAATGGTTTTATAACTGAGAGATGATAAACAACTATTGATTGAATAATCTGTTTTCCCCTGTGATTTGAAATGTCACTTTTATCCTATAATACAATAGAACCTCTGTAAGTTGAACAGATATTTTCATAAATAGAAAGTGCAATCTCTTTTCACTACATTTTTTCCTGAATTTTTCCAGCAATTCTTCTCTTTAAAAGATAATTTTTTGCCTGTAATCCTAACACTTGAGAGGCTGAGGCAGGTGGCTTGCCTGAGCTCACGGGTTTGAGACCAGCCTGAGCCAGAGTAAGACCTCATCTCCAAAAATAGCCGGGTATTGTGGTGGGCGCTTCAGGAGGCTGAGGCAAGATAATTGCTGGAGCCCCAAATTTTGAGGTTGTTGTGAGTTATGACACCGTGGGACCCTACTGAGGGTGACAAAGTGAGACTCTCTCTCTATACATATATGTAAATTAAAGTAAAATAAAAGATAACTATATAGTCAAAGGATCTTTAAAAGAACTTAAAAATTAGAGCCAATTAAAAAAAGTGATATTTGTTTATTTTTGGGATTTTTAAAATTATTTATGGTGATCAGAACCTCCGTATATTAGGTCTTGGAGCACAATCATATGTGAGAAGGGGCCTGGCACTGAGGGTGTGCACAACTGAAGTTGAAGCTGAGTAAGAAGGAAAATGAGTTCATGGGGGAAGGAGTGGCAAAGGCCAATGAAAAGGTGGTAAAATCAATGGGTTCTAGACTTTGCTGTCATCATGGAGTTGTTGGAATTCGGGTTTTAGAGAAAGTGAGCTGAAAACATACAAGATGGTGGTGGAGAGTTGAAATTATAGACGGTTGCAATTTTTGATAATAATGACAAGCCGCTTGTCACTAGGATATGGCCACAGAAGAGAGGGCTGAGAAGGACAGAATCATTACAGCAGAGAAATTCAGGGAACTAGGAGGGCAGAGTATGAGAATAACCACCTAAGGGGGTATTGAAATCACCAAGAAATTTGAAAGAAGTAGGGTGAGAGAGAACAATAGCAATCCAAAAGCTAAAATCTTCAAGGTGGGAGGAGAAGTGAGGGAATGATGACTCAGGGCATCTAAGTGGCACAGAGTGGAAACAGAAGGGTATTAACTGATATTAGCTGACGACACGAGATTCAAAGCTGGGACATTTTAGGGGCAATGGAGAGAAAATGACCCTGGAAGCAGTGATGAGGAGCAAGGAGGAAATCTACCCTCCCTCCCAGGCCCACAGGTTCAAGGAGAGTGGGAGCAAAACTATCAGCTTCTTCTGGCCTGTTGGGCAAGCAGTGCCATCAGGAGAGCCAGGGTTCCTTGAGAACCTTTAGGACAGTGGTTCTCAAACCTGGCTGCAGATGCCCAGGCCGCATCCCAGAGCAACTTAATAATAACCTTTGGAAGTAGGAGCCAGAATCAGTATTTTATTTTAAAGAATCTTCAGGTGATTCCAAATTTGAGAATCACTGCCACTGAGCAAAAAGGCGAAGGGAACAATTCTCAGAAGAGTTTGTGAGCTTAGCAGAATTTATTTGTGGTTTGAATGTGCGTTTCAGAGAGCACCATGAAAGCATTTTAGCAGGTGGGAATAGTTGAAATAAAGGGTTAGAAAAGATGATGGCGGAGTCAAATACACATTTGAGTTTGGATAGGGATGAATTTTCTCTAGGTTTTACTCGTGGTGCCAAAAGTACCAAGAGCCGCCTTCTCCCGTATCAGGAATCCACGATTATTTCCTTAATTTGTGGCCTTGGTGAATCCTTAGGTGTGGCCTGGAAAGGCAACGCCGGACACGTTGGGAAGAGATGTTTCGAACGGTCCTGCCATGGTCAAGTCGTCCTGAGATGTAAGCCTTCAGAACTGATCCCCGTGAATGAAAGCTGTCGGTGAGACAGTTACTGGGACTTCAGCTGACACAGATGTGCCCATATTGCTGCAGCTGTGTGTCGTCCTGCTAAATTAGCTGTTGGGATTAAGCATGTATGAAGAGTGGCTGCAGAACGCAAGCTTTCAGACTACATATCTGTTGGCCTTGAAGGTCATGGGGAAATCTGAAGGAAGTCTAAGGCTATTCCCATAATGTTATTCAGCAAGACTGGCCTCTGTTGAACACAAAATGATGAGTTCAGTGCTGAGAAATCTGGCACCACTGCCTGACTGATCTCATCCACCTGCCTCTGCTGTTGAGTCATCTGCACCAGGCTTTCATCTGCCCATCTGTTTGTGGATGACGAAGCGCAGCGCCATGATGACAGCTCAGATAAGGTTCCCGACCACAGAAACTCAGTAGAGGTCAGCGCACATCAATTGTCTGCAACAATAATGTTTGGCAGCTTGGTAATCACAAATAAGCAGCGGGAGTTTCTGGTAAAGTAGGAGGACCTTGAGCCATTTTATGGACTCAATCATAATCAAGAAAGTTCTTTCCCTGAAAGTTTTCAGCTATTAATATAAATCTTGGCCAGTGGTGCTTGGTCATTTATTTGGAAAAAGTAGATATATTGGAAACATTGTATAAGCTACTAAGGCAGAAGTTTCCTACCAGAATCAACCTCACGCTGCCAGATTAAGCTTAGTCAAGTGTGGAAAAAAAAAACCCCTAAGGATTGCAAGTAACGGGACCTTGATGTGTAACATGCTTAAGATGACGGTTTCCAACTTGGACTCATGATTGGTTATCGGAAACAGTTGATTTAAAAAATCAAGTGTTTCCAATATCTTCCCTCAAGAAGACAATCAGACTTAGTGAGTGGTCGCTGGCTGACTGCAGGAGCTGCACAGGAGAAGAAAGCGTGTTGTAACACTTTATACATTAAGGCAAAAAGGTGACATCAAGTATTTTGAGTTCAGGAACCTCATTCTAACACTTATGGACAAATAATGTAGCTGAACACACAATCAAATTTCAGTGAAAGGTCAATTGCTTTTTTTAGGGCATTGATTTTACAGTCACGGCCCACCACTGATGTGTGTGCTAGCATTCCTTTGGGTGTGCCCAGTGGTATTCAAATACTTATTTAAAAAATCAGTTTGGTCAAAAAATTGATTTAAAAATTTTACATTTTAAAAATTAATTCCTACTTGAAATTGTTGCAATGTATTTACTAGTGATTTAGCATGATGTAGAGATCTCAGGTATGAGAATCAGGAGATTGGGGTTCCAATAAGTGATCCATAACTAATTAGTTGTATTCCTTAGGCAAATCATTGATTTCTTTGAACTACTGTTTCCTTGGCTGTCAATGAAGAAATTGAAGTTCTTTCTTACTCTAAATGCTTGTGATATATGAATCAGCTGGTCTGCTAATGCTTGGAACCACTTATGTTGGTCAAAACACTGGAATTGAGGTTTATCACTCCTGATGACTTCCTGGCACTCTCTCACGCTCTGGAACTTTCCTCTCTTCCTGCCAATAGGTGCCTTGAGCAACAATCAGCTGTAGGAATTCCCTTTCCCTCTCTAACTCCTGCTAGATTATAAAGTCATATAGGCATAGGATTATGGAGGTGTATGCCCTGCTCTGGTGGACTGTACATAGCTAGCAGAATATCTCACACATAGCTGCTACATGAATAAATAAATTGGCAGATGGAAGGAAGGTAAAAAGGGAGGAATAAGAAGTGGGGAGGCAGGAGACAACTAACTGCTTCATTTAGGGTGTGCAGGTACTAAAGGAAAGAGAAAGGTTCTTCAACTTCCATCTAAAGAAGAGAGAGCATAGGCCAGATGTGGTGTTTCACGCCTGTAATCCTAGCACTCTGGGAGGCCAAGATGGCTGGGCCACTTGAGCTCAGGTGTTCCAGACCAGCCTGAGCAGGAGCAAGACCTGTCTCTATTATAGCCAGGTGTTGTGGCAGATGCCCATACTCCCAGCTACTCAGGAGTCTGAGGCAAGAGGATCATTTGAGCCCAAGAATTTGAGGTTGAGGCTCGGAACCTGTGGCTCAATGGGCTAAGGCGCCAGCCATGTACACCTGAGCTGGTGGGTTCGAATCCAGTCCGGGCCCGTCAAATAACAACGATGGCTGCAACCAAAAAAAAAATGGCCGGGCGTTGTGGTGGGTGCCTGTAGTCCCAGCTACTTGGGAGGCAGAGGCAGAAGACTCGCTTGAGCCCAGGAATTGGAGGTTGCTGTGAGCTGTGATGCCACAGTACTCTATCCTGGGTGACAGCTTGAGGCTCTGTCTCAAAAAAAAAAGAATTTGAGCTATGTGAGCTACATAGCTAATTGTGAGCTATGACTCCACGGCACTCTACCCAGAGTGACAGAGTGAGACTCTGTCTAAAAAAAAAATAATGAAATAATAAATAAATAAATAAAAAGAAAGAAGAGAGCAGGACCAATCAAAGAAATGTTAAACATTTGATTTAATTACTTATAGGCATAAATCACAGCAGAGATTATTATTTCAAAAGAATTCAACATGCTAGAATTCCAGTCTACCACAATTGATATTTTCCTTGGAATTATTTTTGTATTAATGCTTGATCTCAACTTTGGGTTATGAATTCAGATAAAAAATAAATTGAGAAAACTGAAAAAAGTCTGTTGAGGGAGGTACATAAAAATAGAAGAGACTCAATTTATTACAGAAGAAACAAGCGTGACCTGTTAGTTATCCTGAAATGGGTATTAGAATCAATGGAATTTAGTTTTCTTGAACTTTCCATTTTAGTGTTGAATTTTAAAAAATAAAGTGGTACATATTTGAGAGGTTCTATGGACATGTGCATGTTAATTGGCAGATCTAAAGGCATATTGCCTGGTTTCGCACAACCCTGATACCACCACTTGCTATTTATGTGACTTTGGGCAAATTACTAAACTTTTCTGCACCTGTCTCAGGGCCCTCATTTACAGAATGTGATGCAAACAGTGTCTATCTGATAAGGTTATTGTGAGGTTTAAGCCAGATAATGTTGGCAAAGCACTTTGCATATTACCTAGCATATAGTAAGTGCCTAATAGCATTGGGGGACAAGAGAGGGTGGGCAAAGCGAGAGAATGTGTGCGTTCCTACTGTATTTGTATAGCTAAAGACAGAAACAATTCCGATAAGATCCACTTCAAATTACACAATTAGCCCTAGCCAGTGCTCTATGGGAAGATGCGGCATCCACCTTTCAGTTTTTTCTTTTATCACTCTGTAATGTTGATTTTTTTAATGTAACAAACATTTTTACATCATAATTTTTGTATAACAAACGTTTTTATATCATAATTTTAAATCTTAAAACATTTTGATAGTCTATCTAAAGATAGAACTTACCAAAAAGTGAAGCAAGAGCCGGATTGAAACTCACAGATGCAGAATCAGGCAGTAGACAAGATAATAAATAACAATGACTTCTGGGGGGACACGATATTTATATGTATTCACTTCTGTGGTCTCAGTTAATCCTTCACATTAGGTAGGACTTTGTGATTTCTAAGAGTTGAGAAAGTTGAGAGAATTCCTGGGTCTCACCTTACAGGTCACCTAGTGGAGAGCAGAGCGAGAAACAGCAACTCTCCGAGTGTATGGTCCCCAGTCAGGTAATTCCTTATCTCTTCTAAGGTTTACGTATATTGATGTTTTAGGCTTTCCTGGCTGACAAACTGAAGGCTTTCACCTTGTGGCTAATTTTAACACGGTTAGCTTTGGTTGAGATCTCATTTTTCTGCCTGCAGATTCACAAGCTCCCCCAAAGAGTCCATTCAATAACTGATGCATTCCTGTAGCATTTAAGACTAAGCCCTAAAAGCTTTGCTTTGTATACTTGATCGGCAGCGACCTTTGGGGTTTGCTGCCCATTGAACCGAAGGTCTTCCTTGTGAAATCACAGAATAGTGCCCCAGTTCACTTTCTGGTACTTGATATCACTGAACAAAAATACCATTATCAGCGTCTGAGGGAAAAAAAAAAAAAAAAAGCTATAGCACCCTGTCTCTTTAAAAGTTTAAGAATAGCAAGCACAGTAGAGTTAATTCTTTGAGGGGCTGTGCCTTGAGAATTTTCTGGCCCGGAATCAAGCAACAGATAATTAATTATGTCAGTGAAAAAGCTCTGATGGTCTGTTCTCTTCAGAAAAAAAGTGACATCACCCATAGAATTCTCTGGCAATAGAGAAGAACAAAGCTGTGAGTGCAGGAAATAACAGACAGATGTCCATGAGTGCATGTTCTATCTACTTCAAAGTACACTGCAAGAAGTCATGCTCTCGGCCGTCTCCCAGCAGCAGCAGCAGCTTGGCGAGGGGTGTTGGAGAGTCGGAGAAGTCAGTTTACAGGATTGGGGTCACTGCCTCACGTGCTCTGGCCTGAAGACGGAAGGGAGGCATTCTAAGGAAGTTACTAAAAAGACTGACAATGTTCAAAACACGTTGGCAAGATCATGGGGAGACAAACAAACAAAGTGTGTTGTGTGGGGAAATTGCACCATTTGAGGATAACGTTAGTACGGGAAGCATTACCCAGGGACTTTAAATTCCTGGCCCTTCCTCTGCTCTGCGCTTACATAATGTTTCTGCAGAAAATTGTTACCAACCCCCACAGCAGCATGTAATGGAAAGAACAAACATTTTAGCATCCGATAGTTTTGCTTTTTACTAATGAGGTGATCCTGGGCAGACTATTTAATTTTCTTTGAGCTTTATTTTTTTTTTTTTTGCCTGCAGATTAGAATTAAGAGAAGTACACTAAATAAAGCTCCTAAAAATTTTTTTGTCCACACTAGGGTGTAATGTAAGTATTGGCTGTTATTAAATTATTTGCACAATAATTTTAGATGTAACAGAAATTTCAGGTACCAGACGACTAGAAATTCTGTTGTTAGAGATTTATTCCTTGGAGTGAAACCTGCTTCAGAACTTATTTAAAAAAAATATTGTATCTAATTATCAAAGTAAAACCAGTTCAACATAGATTATTTAGATTTAGAACACGTTCTCTCAATCAGAGCATTATTTTTCCCAAGAGGGTGAAAATCAGTTTGGTGGGTGTGGCATGGAGGGCTGCAGTTTCACCTGATCCTCTAGATGCGTATCAGTCATTTGTGACCCTAAGAACGTCTTGATTTGGATTAGGTAGGAAAATGTAGATTCACAGCAATTAGTGACTGAAAAGCAAGAAAGCATTTTGGGGGCATGTTGCCAAAGGCATGGGTATTCTACTGCATTTCCCCATATTTCAATCAGATCTTTCTTAGCATCGATGTCTTTAAAATGTCATCTAATGAGAGCTCAATCAATGTCATCTGTGGTTCTTTGGGTAACTCAACTAGGTAAGGCCGAAATGCTGATTTGAGTGTGATGTCATGATTGCCAAAGTCGGTGAAACTTTCATTGTATTCTCCAATTAATAGGTCTGTAACAGCTGTGTATTCTTCAGATGATTCACACATATCATCCCTCTCATCGTGACCTTTGCTAACTGGGGAAAATTGTTCATCTGAAATTTTCTTTTGAAGAAGTGACTTGAAAAAAGATAGCTTTTTTCCTGCAATGTTTGGATTTTTTTTGCCACATGTAACATATAGACTTAGTTTTACCTTACAAAGAAATATTCAAGTCATTTTGATTTGACATGGTATCCACGCAAGGCTGCATCCTACGGATATCTACTTTGAGTAACTAACATTGCTGATTCTGTTCTTCATAAAATTTAACTATCTGTGTCTTGCAGAGCCATCACCTGTCCCTGTAATAACCAGTGTACTTTAAAATGATACAGTGAATCAACACTCAATATTTTAGCATGTTAAGAAATCTAAATAAGGTGTCTTTAAGCACCTGACAATGCCATGTTGCATTTTGTACAAATATAATTAACAATACTTATAACTTGTTGCAAAGTGTCACTTGAGTTAGTAGCTTTCACACAGATATTTTGCTGATCTAAGACGCAATGAAAAGAAACGAGAGTATCTGGATCTGCTAATACTTTTAAAATCTGTGTGGTAAACCCTTCATGTTTTCCTGTCTTGGAAGGTGCACCGTCCATACATACACTCACTAAATTTACCAAATTTGGTCCACCTTCATGACATTTATCTTGAAAGTTGTTGAAGATATCTAGTCCCTGTATTCTGTTCCCAGCAGTGCCCCAAGTAACTCTTCATAGCAAAGAAAATCTATTATGACCTGATTGTAGCTTAAAACCTGCATTGAGTCAGTAGTATCGGTTAATTCATCCAAAGTGATTCTATAATACTGGATATGTTTTTCCTTTCGAAGTATTGCATGAAGTTGTTCTGTTAAGTTGCAGGCTAATTCATGCTGCTGGTAAGTTATGGCTCTCCTTGAAAGAGGCAGTTGTTTGTACTTTGAAACAGGATCTCAGCATCCCACAACTTCACAAGGCATTCTTTCACAAGTTTTATGTCACCGAATGGCTTCCCTTTATCCCAAGTATATAAGCTACTTTATAAGTTGCTTCAGTGGCATTATCTCCAGGTATTATTGCTGCTTGAAAGAACTGTCTTTGCTTTTGTTTGTCATCTTTTAATTTCTACAATACAACCTTTTGCACCTCTCCCTCTAGTTTAAAATATGTGTGGTCCTTATGAGTGTTATAAAGGTGATGATCACTGGATTTCTTTAATGTTGATATTGGAGCATTACAAAATAAACAAATCATCTTATCTTTAGAAGAAACATGATAATATTGCAATTCTTAATCTTCATTAAAAAAAAATATGTTTTCTTCCTTCAGTGTTCTCTTGGACTTCTTTGACATGGTAGCTGTTAAGCAGACAGAATTAAAAAATACAGTCAGGCTGTGCAACTACTTATGAATTCCACTTCAAACAGAAACACTGTGCACCATTGTCAAAAGCTAGTAACAGACTGGCCTTCTCAATCCCATGAACTCTCCAACTGGTTTTGTGTGGTCAGGAGGGGGAAGTTAGAACTAAATCTTGAGCATAGCAGCCATCAGTTTAACCCTATGGCTTACTAATGTTCTACTTGTACTGGTCAGTCTGGGCAGATTATTTTGCTGAAATTCATTTTATTCTTTGGTATTTTGAATAAGTTCATTTTAAAAATAAAATAAAAATATAAAAGATGAACAAAAATGTATTAATAATTAAAAGGATTTATTTATAAAATTTGGATTTAGTCAAAAGGCCACACATGGATGGATATGGTGGCTCATGCTTATAATCCTAGCACTCTAGGAGGCCAAGGCAGAAGGATTTCTTGAGGTCAGGAGTTTGAGACCAGCATGAGCAAAGTGGGAGGTTTCTACTAAAAATAGAAAAACAAATTAGGTGGACGTGGTGGCATATTCCTGTCTTCTTAGCTACTTGGCAGGCTTAGGCAGGAGGATTACTTGAACCCAGAAGTGTGAGGTTGCTATGAGCTAGGCTGAGACCGTGGCACTCTAGCCAGGGGGGCAGAGTAAAAAAGAAAAAAGGCCACACTCAAACAGCCACATGCAGCCTTAAGGCTGTAGGTTCCCCACCTCTGCTCTAGAGTAAACTGTGGTCGAAATTCTTGAATTAGAAAGAGAGCTGCTTCTTCAAATCACATCAGCAATAGAACAAGAGGCTCAGAAGTGCAGCACAAGCTGATGGGGATTGCCAGTGGTCTGCTAGGTTCGTGGCACAATAATCACAGGTGTTGTTGAGTAGTTTGGGCCATCACAGGGTATCAGCAGCAACAGGGATGAGAAAAACTGCCTTGGCCTTTGACCTATTGATTCAGTTTGTGGAAAGAAGCCTTTGGTTATGTCACACAATAGATTGAGCTGTTCCATGTTAGGCAATTTACCCCATTAGGAAAAAAGAAAAAAGGAAGATATTATCCTTTGTTAAGCATCCATTGTATGCCAGGTATTATTTCATTCACTTCACAAGTATTTCATTCTCATACAGTTGGGGAGCTAAAGTTCAGAGCCAAGATCACATAGAAATAGTAAATGGCAGAGCACTAATTGGTCTATTTGACTTCCAAGGTGTGAGGTGAACTGATCGACCAGGCATTTTGCATACATAGGCTCATGTAAAATCTGTAAGGGAGCTACTGCCGTGCCCACTTTATAGATGAAGAGGCTGAGTTCAGAAAAGCTGACTCATTCATTCAGCGTTGCACTAGAACTTATTTCCAACATGAAGTTCCCAAGCACATGCTTTTTCCACCACATTGCATCTCTTCAGCGGAAGTAAAAATAAGCAAAAAGCTAACTCTAACTTTACATCAGTAACTTGCTAAAAAAGAAAAACAAAAAGCAAGTGGATTCAGTAGCACAGAACAGTATTCATCTTCAGTATATTAGAAAGTCAATTTTTTTTTTTTTTTTGAGACGGAGACTCACTCTGTTGGCCTTCATAGAGTGCTGTAGTGTCATAGCTCACAGCAACCTCCAACTCCTGGGCTCAAGTGATCCTCTTACCTCAGCCTACCAAGTAGCTGGGACTACAGGCACCCACCAAAACACTAAGCTATTTTTTAGAGATGGGGTCTCGCTCTTCCTCAGGCTGGTTTTGAACTCCTGACCTCCAGCAATCTACTTGTCTCAGCCTCCCAGAGAAAGTTGATTCTTAATAATGACCACCCTGAATTTTTGACAATAACTTATGTATGTTATATTCTTTTTAAGTAGAGAAGTACTTTAGAATACATTTGAGGATGCGTCCTATGCCCAAACCCTAAAAATGAAAATCTTTGGTATTTAAAGTGCTCATTCTAGTTTTTTTGTAAAAGTATATATCCAGTGTGACATTCTCCATGGATTCAGAATGGCTGAGGTTTTCTTGTATTTTTGTCAAAAAAAAAATCTGCAGTTTTGCTAAGTTAGCCATATGGAATTCACTTAGGTCAGAGGCAGAAATGAATAGATCAAAAGATACAGATATAGATATAGATGAAGAAAATTATGAAACCCTAAGAAAATAACTAGCAGAAGATATTATCAAATGGAAGAACATACCATGCTCATGGCTGGAAAGAATCACCATTGTTAAAATGTCTATACTTCTACAGATTCAATGCCATCCCTATTAAAATATCTACATCCTACTTTCAAGACTTGGAAAAAATTATTCTTCATTTTGTATGGAACCAGAAAAACCCCCATATAGCTAAGGTAGTTCTTAGTAATAAAAACAAAGCCAGGGGCATCAGCTACCAGACTTCAGGCTATACTTCAAGGCCATAATGATCAAAATAGCATGGTATTGGCACAAAAATAGACATAGACATCTGGAACCGAATAGAAAACCAGGAGATGAAACTAACTTCTTGTAGCCACCTAATCTTCGATAAAGCAAACAAGAACATACACTGGGGGAAAGAATCCCTATTCAGTAAATGGTGCTGGGAGAACTGGATAACCATATGTAAAAGTCTAAAACTGGACCTGCACTTTTCTCCACTCTTGAAAAATTGATTCAAGATAGATAAAAGACCTAAATTTAAGGCATGAAACAATAAAAATCCTCAAGGAAAGCATGGGAAATATACTTGAAGATATCCTCCTGGGGAAAGACTTCATGAAGAAGACTGTCGTGGCAATTGCAACAACAACAAAAACAAATAAATAGGATTTAATTAGACTGAAAAGCTTCTGTACAGCAAAGGAAACAACCACCAAAGCAAATAGACAACCTACCCAATAGGAAAGGATATTTGCATATTTTAAATTGGACAAAAGCTTGATAACTAGGATCTATAGAGAACTTAAACTAATGAACATGAAAAAAGCCAACAATCCCTTATACCAATGGGCAAGAGACATGAATAGAACCTTCTCTAAAGAAGATAGACAAGTGGCTAACAAACATATGAAAAAATGCTCATTATCCCTAGTTATTATAGAAATGCAAATCAAAACCACCCTGAGATATCATCTAACCCCAGCAAGAATGGGCCACATCACAAAATCTCAAAACTCCAGATGCTAGTGTGGATGTGGAGAGAAGGGAACAATTTTTTTTTTTTTCAGTTTTTGGCCAGGGCTGGGTTTGAACCCGCCACCTCCAGCATATGGCCGGCGCCCTGCTCCGTTGAGCCACAGGCGCTGCCCAAGAAGGGAACACTAACACTGCTGATGGGACTGCAAACTAATAACAACCCTTTAGGAAGAAAGTATGGAGAACCCTCAAAGAACTCAAACTAGACCTCCCATTTGATCCTGCAATCTCATTACTGGACATCTACCCAGAAGAAAAAAATCCTTTTACCATAAGGACACCGGCACTAGACTGTTTATCACCACTCAATTTATAATAGCCAAAATGTTGAAACAGCGTAAATGCTCACCAACCCAGGAATGGATTAACAAGCTGTGGTATATGTACACTATGGAATATTATTCAGCCATTTAAAAAATGGAGACTTCACAGCCTTTGTATTAACCTGGATGGAAGTGGAACACATTATTCTTAGTAAAGCATCACAAGAGTGGAGAAGCAAGAATCCTATGTACTCAATTCTGATATGAGGACAATGAATGACCTAGTGTACAGTGGGGGGTGAGGGAAGGGGAGCATAGAGGAAGGGAAGGAGGGAGGGAGGTGGGGGGGGTCATAGTGTGTGACACATCTTTTAGGGGTGGGACACAATTCTAAGAGGGACTTTACCTAACAAATGCAATTAATGTAACCTGGTTCCAAAAACAAAACAATCTATTGGGACTTAATTTATGGCCTAACATAGAGTCTATCCTGGAAAATGTC
>CAUYRH010079391.1:0-23001 GCA_963574655.1 Perodicticus potto
AGGCGCCAGCCACGTACACCTGAGCTGGCGGGTTCGAATCCAGCCTGGGCCTGCCAAACAACAATGATGGCTGCAACCAAAAAATGGCCAGGCGTTGTGGCGGATGCCTGTGGTCCCAGCTACTTAGGAAGCAGAGGCAGGAGACTCACTTGAGCCCAGGAATTGGAGGTTGCAATGAGTTGTGATGCCATGGCACTCTACCCAGGGCGACAGCTTGAGGCTCTGTCTCAAAAAAAAAAAAAAAGTACAATACCATCAAGAAACCAATTGTCTTCAAAAAAGAGACCAAATGAATCAGAAAGAACTATTAGAAAAACAACTAAAAACACTCAATACTTGATGGTATTAAGTCCCAATTTGCTTAGCACCTGTAAGTAGAGACAAAGAATAAATAAAAATTAATATTGTAGGGGCAGCACCTGTGGCTCAAAGGAGTAGGGCGCTGGTCCCATATGCCAGAGGTGGCAGGTTCAAACCCAGCCCTGGCCAAAAACTGCAAAAAAAAAAAAATAATAATTCATACTGACATAGGCAGGATGTGATGAGAGAGCCAGAATATAAGTTTCCGAGAATCTGAAGAACATAGCCAAGAAAGAGGATAGCTGAAGGGAGGAATCAAGGAAAGCTTTATGAAGAACATGGCAAGAAAGCTGGGCCTGAAGGATTGAAAAAAACACCACTAATGATAATGACTGCCTGAAAGATTGAAAAAAACACAACTAATGATTTTGATGACAGCGAGTTCTTCCAAGCTCTCATTGTGCCATGCAGTGTGCTGAGTCCTTTAAAGCATTGCCTTAACTAGTCATCAGAAGGCTCATTCTCATTTTGCTGATGAGGAGATGAAGCTCAGAGAAGTTGTTTAACCTGCCTAAAGTTACTTAAATAACTATTGGCAGATCTGGGATTTGAACCCTGTCTGTCTGATTAAAACGCTGGCTCTAAAATTTCTCCAGGCAGAAAGAAGGGTAAATGGGTGCTGTCCATGGAGGAATTGTGGGGAAAAAGGGAAGAGCTAGGAAAGTCGGCATAATGAGTGTGGGGTGCAACAAACTAGGCCCTGAGATGGGGTGTATGCCATGCCAAAGAGGACAAAAGACCTGGACAGGAAGTGGGAGAGGAGCCCTAAATGCCTGACAGACTCCCTCCTTGGGAAAATGCAACCTTGGGGACTCCATATTTGTGGGACTCTATCCTTGGAGATTCCACCCTTAGGGGCCTCTACCCTTAGGAACCTCTATCCTTAAGGACTTCATCCTTAGAGGACTCCATCTTTGGGGACTCCATCCTTAGAGACTCAACCTCGAAGACTTCACGTTGAGAGACTGCATTCTTGGAAGATTCCATCTCTCAGGGACTCCATCCTTGGGTGACTCCCATCCTTGAAGACTTCACCTTGAGGGACTGCATCCTTGGAAAACTCCATCTTTAGGGAACTCCATTCTTAGGGACTTTATCCTAGAGGGAACTGCGTCCTTGAGGGACTATATCCTTAGGAATTCCATCCTTGGAGACTACATCCTTGAAGGATTGCATATTGGACAACTGCATCCTTACGGGACTCCACACTTGGGAGACTCCACCCTTGGGGAACTTCATCTTTGGGGCACTCCATCCTTGAGGGACTTCATCCTTGGGAGACTCCATCCTTGAGAGACTCCCACCTTTGGGGGACTCCATCCTTAGGGGACTCCATCCTTGAGAGACTCCATCCTTAGAGGACTCCACCCTTGGGGGACTCCATCCTTAGGGACTCTAACCTTGGGGGATGCCATCCTTGTTAGACTCACTCCATCCTTAGGTACTCCACCCTTGGGGGACTCCATCCTTGGGAGACTCCATTCTTAGGGGACTCCATCCTTAGGGGACTCTATCCTAGGGGACTCCATCCTTGGGAGACTCTGTCCTTTGGGGACTCCATCCTTAGGGGGTCTATCCTTGGGGGAGTCCATCTTTGAAGGACTCCATCCTTAGGGTTTCCATCCTTGAGATACTCTATGCTTGAGGGACTCTCTCCTTGGGAGACTTCATCTTTGGGGACTTCATCCTTGCAGACTTGATCCCTGGGGCCTGGGGGAGCTCCTAAGAATCTCTGCACTGAGGAAAGGATTTATTCAAGCTGGGCAGGAGAAAACACCATGTGATATTTTGGTAGCAAGCTTGTCTTCCAAATTTGGTGCTGTCTAATGATAAAACGGGTTTGCACACTCTGCTTGCATGGTGGCGGGAAGCAGTTGGGAAGCATACTGGGTATAGGAGGAGAGTAGGCCCTGGATTAAAAATAGGCCTCAGGGAATCCTCAGAGATAATCATTTCTGCCCAGATTCCCGCAAAGACACCACTGGTCACAATGCCTTCAAGGGCTGGTTTGAAAGAAGAAAAGGAAAGAACAAGGCTCCATCATATCAGTCCCCCTATGATTTTTGTTTGTTTGTTTGAGACAGAGTCTCACTATGTCACCCTCAGTAGAGTGCCATGGCGTCACAGCTCACAGAAACCTCAAACTCTTGGGCTTAAGGAATTCTCTTGCCTCAGCCTCCCAAGTAACTGGGACTATAGGCTTGTGCCACAATGTCCGGCTATTTTTTTGTTGCAGTTGTCATTGTTGTTTAGTAGGCCTTGGTGTATGTGGCTGGCACTCTAACCACTGAGCTACGGGTGGCAAGGCCCCCAACCCCCACCATGGACTTAACTACTACATTCTAAGAGCTTCTAAATGATCAGAGATAATTCCCTAGTCCAGGGGAAGGGAGAAAAATTCTTCCTCCTTCCAGTCTTTGGAGCTGGCCTTTGACCCACTCCATGGTTATAGAAGTAAGGGAGTAAAGGGAAGGGAGATCCCTCAGTGCTGGTTCCAGGGCAAGCTCTCCCCAGGTGGCCATCTTCCCAGCCATTCTGATCACATGAGAGAAAAATAACATGGAAGCCACAGTGTCCTCAAATCCTGGCCATGTCTCCTGTAAGCCTGAAGGGAGATGTCATTTCTCATATTACCCCCCGTCCTCTCCTGGCTCACAAAGCCTGAGGAAGACAGGATATTTGCTCAAACTATCCCACCCCAGGTGATTGAGCATCACCTCTCAAATCACGTAAAGATTTTCTCAATCCCAGGATGTCATCTAGACACTGCATAAACTTTCTTGAGCAGGGTGCCTCCACATCAGCACTATTGACATTTGAGGTCAGATGATTCTTTCTTGTGAGGACTGTCCTGTGAACTGTAGGATGTTTGGCATCATCCTGGTCTCTACCCATGAGATCCCAATAGTACCCCCTGAGTTGTGACAACCCAAATGTCTCCACACATTACCAAATATCTGCTGGGGGCACAACACAACTGAATGATTGAGAAACACTGCTTTGGGGATAGCAGAATCCACTAAATTACTCTTTGAGGCCCTAAAAAACACCCACATGATGGGCCTGACAAAAATAAATGTGCCCATAGCCTAGGGCCTTGAGCAAGAACAATGAATTCAGAGCATGGCCCTGATGCTGACCTTCCCCCCAGTGGCCACAATGACCAAAAGAGGGCTGCCTAGCCCAACATGGTGGCTCATGCCTGTAATCTTAGCACTCAGGGAGGCCAAGGTAGGTGGATTGCTTGAGCTCAGGAGTTCAAGACCTGAACTTGAATAAGAGAAAGACCCTGTCTCTAAAAATAGCCAGGTGCTATGGTGGGCACCTGTAGTTCCAACTACTTGGGAGGCTGAGCCCAAGAATTTGAGGTTGCTGTGAGCTAAGGTGCCATAGCACTCTATCAAGGATAACCAGGTAAGACTGTCTCAAAATAATAATAATAATAATAAAATAAAGAGGGCTCTCAGTCAAAGTTTTAAGCAGTCTGTGTCCCTGAGGACCTGCTTTGGAGTCAACATGACCTGCCTCTGCTCTAAACCACTAGGTAGAGCATTCCAGGGGGAAGCAGCTTCCATCAATTACCAGCCTGGACCCATGACCCTGTGAACCCCAGGAAGAGGTGGCTATGGGTCACTATCTACATCAAGAGCTGCCAAGGGCATGAGTCACCTCCTCTGTGTGGCCTCCCCACCTCTGCTAGCCACAGACCTCTCCCTCTTCTTGTGTGTACCCTGAGTTCCAGCATGCTGGAGGGTTCTGCTGCTCACTCGGCACTGGCATGACCCTCCTCTGTTCACTCCACAGACTCATCTTGTCTCTTCAAGTCCTGGGAGGGAGGGACCATGTCTTTTTTCCCTCTGTACCAAATATGGAGGCACTGTACATTTCTTGGCCAAATGATGTGTAGAAAGGGACTTTGGGCTTGCAGCATCTTGCCAAAGGCAGTACCAAGTGACAACACTGGTCCTGGGGAGAGTAAGCAAGCAAAAAGTACCAATAAAATGCATGCAGTACCTGAAAGTATCACAAATGTACATGTCACGCTTGGGAGTGCTCAGACTGTGAATTCAACCTCTGGAGGGGTAAAGGGACAATATGACATGAAGAGGGGCACTGCATTGAGGAGAGGGACTCCACCAAGTATGCCACACTTTAGAACTCAGGACAATGGAGGACAAGCAGGTCAGCGGGAGCCCAACTGCAGCCGGTGACACAGGCTGCAGGAAGAGCAGCTGGATCGGTCCAACATCCTTCTGGGTGGGGGGACATGAACCAGGAGGAATCCCCAGTAGATCATCAGCAGTGGTTTTAAACAAGAGCAAGGAAGAAGAGTGGGCAGGGAGCCAGGATGCTGAGCCCAACTGACAAGCCTTTGAGTGGGAGGAAGGAGAGGAGGAAGAGAAGGAGGAGAGAGACAAAGCTGATGACAAAGAGGAGAGACGAGGAAGGGTGGCCACCACACCACCAGAACCAGAAGTCCAGAGAAGAAACTAGTAAGGGAATGGCCGTGGAGAGCAGGACAGAGCCTCCGAGGGCAGGACTCTCAGTTTTGCTGGTTCATGTAGACCTCTAGAGATGGAGCTAGAAGACCTTCCCAGCCACCAGCAAATGCCCAAGCACCTGGGACCATGGAGCCAGGAGATAGAGATAAGAGCCACCACAGAAGCCACGGTGGCCTCTCTTGCTTAGGAAGAAGAGTCAGGTTTGGACCCTGCCTGAGGAGGGAACTCCTTACAGGTAGAAACAAGCTGGGGAGGTTTCATGTTGAGCAAAGCCGGGCCAGGGAAGATGGCCTCAACTGTGATAGCCTCTCCCTGGGCCTATGAGAGGTGAAACAGGTCACTCCTAAGAATACTTGTCCAGTGGGGACATCTAGGAGCAAGAGGTGAAGGGACACTACAAAGAACAGGCATGTGTACAGGGGCCCACCCAGGACGGTCTCCTCCCAGCACCTGTGTGAATCAGCCTAGGAGCAAGAAAGGCACAGGCAAGCCAGGGACTGCTGGAGAGCCCAGAGAAGGAAAGGGAAGGAAGAGAAGGGCATGTCCTGCCCAAAGGAGACCCAAAGGAGGGCCCCACCCTCCCTGGTCTGCTCTTCCTTTCCCCTGCTATGCCTCCCCCCTCACTCTGAAGCTCCCCATGGGCAGTGATGTTAAACAAGAGCAGGGTTTAAGCGCATCCTATCTCAGGCTTGCTTCCATGCCTTGCTGCCCTAGTGTCAGGACACTCACACCTGCTTTAGCAGGCCAAAGCCTGCCCACCCCAGAGACCGCCATCCCCATTCCATGGCACCCCAGACCCACCCACTCAGGCTCTGGCTCACTCCTCCCATCTCAGTTGCCCTTATGCCAGTTCACCTGAGTTCTTAGCCACTACTCGTGAGACCCCAGTTGCTCCCATGCATAGGGGCACTGCCCACAGGCAGCTCTGGAGCCTCCCAGCTGCCTGATCTCTGAAGCCTGTGATGCCACTGAGGCTGCACACCAGGACCCTCACAGCCCTGAGCCATGTTCTCCAGAAATACGCCTTACTGCCCGGCCCTGACCCCTCCAGCCCTCCTTACAGGCCCCTCTCCCCACCTCTGTACACCCCAGGTCGGCTGACCCCTGGCCTTCTTCTTGCTCCCCCTACCTGGCGCAGGTTTCGGGTGACCCGGACGTCGTGCCAGGTGTTATCGTTGAACTTGCCATTGACGGGTTCCACGAGGGCCTCGAAGGCACCGGAGCCTAGGTTGATGACCAGCCAGACGGCCCCAGACTTGAGGGACAGGTTGACATAGTCAGCTGACTTGCCCGTGTGCAGCATCAGCCCGTTGCGCTGCAGGGTGCGGAAGGCCAGTGTGATCTCGTCAGTGCTGCTCTGGATTGGGTTGTGTGACAGGTCGTAGCAGAAGAACTCATTGCCTTTGAAGGTCGCCACAAACTCTTCCTTGCCTGGATGCCGCAGTGTGGGGAGACGGGGAAGGCTGAGTGGGGTAAGGTACACAGTGCCTCCCCTGTCCCCTCCAGCAACCTAGGTGTGGGTCCTGGGCACCAGGAGCCCTAGGGTCCCAGCTCTTAGCCTGACAACCCTCCTCTCCAGACCCTGCCATCTCTGTTGTCAAAAGTCAACTTCTCCCACAACCATTTCCAAACCAAGAGGCTGCTAAGTGGTTCCCACACCAACCGACTGACCTGACCACTGACAAGAATGCTACCACATGCTGCAGATGCCACAGGCCCAGGCAAAGCAGAGGGCGCTCACTATCCCCTCCCCAGCAGCCCTCCCATCAGCCACTACCCTTAAAAAAGGAATAAGAAAGAGAATCAAGGCTCTAGCTGACTTCTCCTTTGGAGTTTCTCCCCAACGGCTCGGCACCAAGGGACTCCTGCCCTTTTTATTGGCCTTTTTTTGGTGATGGCCAATCTCAGGGCCCAGGGATAGTTTCAGCCTCCATATGGGATGGAATAAGTAAGCCTGACATGCAGCAGAGGGCAGGGAGGAGAATGGGAGGTGGTGGAATGGGGACGGGCAGGGAAGACACAATGCAGGTGACAAGGATATGTACCAGGAGCAGAAGGTCACAGGGGTACCTTTCACAGGTAGCCATCCTGCTAGCGTTCACCACCAACCCAGCTCCTCACTCCAACCTGAGAAGGACAGTACAGACAGGCCCTAGGCAGACAGCCTTTGAGCGACCTGTGTGTCCTCAGTGGGTGATGGGGTAAGATTGCAAAGCCAGGCCTGGCTCTGCGCATGTGCACCTATGTGCAAGTGCATTTGTGCACAAAGGACCCAGTACGAGGCCCTTCTGCTGGCACTTTTTAAGTATAAACAAAAACTACTGGGAGAGGCTGAAGGATTGCTAATTTCTGTGATTTGGTGACAAGTGATAGGACAATGACTCAGTAGTACCAGGAAGTGGGTCCTTAGCCTGACACCTTCACAAGCCAGAACACAAGCAGAGGGAAGTCAACTAGATATGGAGTCAAGAGGAACCAGAGGGCCTTGCTTCTCCTGGCCAGGAAACTGTGACACACAGCTGATACTGCCATCCACATGGTGGATGAGGGGCAAACAAAATTATGAGAAGAAACCGAACTTTCCAAGTGCAGAAAGTCTCAGTAAATGCCTCAAAGCCACCAGTGGGCCCCTAACTTTCCCTAAGGGGGAGGGTGTGCTTCCGCGGAGGGGGGTTTCTGAATGCAGATTCTGCAGACACCCCCCCCTCCTCTGCATACACAAGCGGCTTCTCTCCATCTGGGCAGACTGCCCACAGACTCTGTCCTCACTGCCTCCGGATGCCAAGGCACCAGCTGCTGCCCCAGAGCCTGGCACAGCATTCGCTGCAGCTGGCAAGGTCCAGTTCCCTGAGGCCACAGGGCAGCAGGGCTGGTGGGGGCTGGAGCAACATCGGGACATTGGCAACATAGGGTGCCAGGGGGAGGGCCAGAAAGCCAAGGTGAAGACCCCAGCAGAGACAAGAAGGGAAGGTGGGAAAGAATGGGAAGGATGTGGGAGATGAGTGGAGCTGGCTCAGGGCTGACAGGGAGCAGAAAAGGACAAGGGAACCTACCTGGATAAAGAAAAGGAGCAGGCCCTCAGGGGACAGGTAAGGAAAAGGGAAGAGGACCAGCAAGGAAAGGGGGACAGAGACCTCTAGGGAATGAAAGCCAAGGCTTTCTGGGTCCCTGCTGTCTCCATAGCAACCAGGCCTGCTGCCCAGACACTGGCAGAGCCAGGGGCTCAAGGACCAGAAAAAGGAACAGGTTTGACCTTGGGTTTGCCACACATACTAGTCCCTCCCAGAAGCCACTCCTCCCACTCCCTCACCTTCCCTGCAGTCAAAGAAAATACCATTAAATAGAGTCAAACAGAGAGCAAAGGAAGAATAAGGCAACCACGTAAAAAAGTGATTGAGACAGAACAAAAGAAGCCAGAAAAAAAGAGAGAGGCGGGTCTGGGGCCAAACGTGCCTGCCAAGGCCAAGTGGAGAAGTGAGGCCATTCCTTGATACCTCGCCTCTGCTTCAGGTCTCCGAAGACTGGAGGCAAAACCAGCCACTCTGGAGCCCACAGCCTCCACAGGCTCCTGCCCCTTTGCTGTCGAGACCCAAGCTGGCCCAGAGATGTGGAGACCCGTTCAGCAGCCAGAAGGGGCCTGAAGCCTTGAGCGGGGGCACAGAAAAGAGAGGAGCAAATGTGGACAGGAAAATCCAAGCATGGCAAGGAGACAGAGACCCTGAGAGCGGGGCTGGAGCAGGACTTCAAGGGACTGGTGGGGGCCTCTACTGGAGTAAGAGCCTGGGGGTCGCCTGGTGCTCCATGGAGCGCAGACCCTATCTGGGACGAACAAGCCCTGAGGCAGCAGGGGGCGCTCTCCCCCACCTCGCCGCGCGGCCGAGCAGGGAACTACGACTCCCAGCAGCGTTGGCGCAACAAACAGCGCCACTGCGACAGCGCCTGGCCCGGGAAGGGGGGATTCTCTGATACTGATTTCTCTAGCTTAAATGGGGAATCTGTAGCTTGGGTCCCTAAGCACCATGAGGGACATAGCAGCTGCCTCCTTTCCAGGCCCAGCTCAAAGGCCTCTTTTGGGAAGGTCTCCAGCCCCCATTCTCTTCCCCTATCCCCCAGGTCAACACCACAGCTTTCTGTTCTGCTCATTTGGCACTTACTGCCTAGTAACATCTTGTACTGCTTCGTGGAGAGGAAGTGTGATGTAAGAAAGACCTGGGCGTTCGTCCATCACCAGCTTTGTGACCTTGGCTGGTCACATACTTGGGCTCTAAGCCCCAGCTCCCTTCTCTGGAAAATGGAGCTAGTCATCAGCCCACCTCCCAGGTTTCTGTGGACATCTTAGAAAGAGAAAGACAGGGTCCAGCTTCAAAAGTAAACCACTCCAGTAGTAAACGACTCTTGGACTGGTATGTAACTTTACACATGCTGCCTCTCTGCCCTTCCTTGAATAGATTAACTCCTCTGAACATAGTCTGCACTTCCCATAGACTTCATGTGAACCATACTATACTGCAGTTATGTGTTACAACCTCAGTGAGCCCCTGGGGAACAGAGACCATTCACTCATATAAAATAAATTTGCTGAGCACACGCCTACATAGGTGCCAAGGGCTGTGTAAAGCATGGGTTATGATGATACTCAATCCCTGTCCTCAGGGAGCTCGGTCTAGTGGGGAGGCGAACAGATGAAGTGACAGTTATGATGCAGTGTGACAAGCCTTCTAAGGGAGGTGTAGACAGAACACTAAAGTGTTCTGGTTAGCCAGGGTGCATGGCCTGGCTGCTGTCCCTAGGGTCAGCTGAAAGAGATACCAAACCATTGGGGGAGGGGGGCAAGGATGGCAGAAATCCAGGCAGACAGAAGAACCCAAACTAAAGAATGTCTCTAGCCCCAGTGCCTGACATCCCCCCACATGCACACATTGTAGCTCCCTGAGGAGTTATTAAACTGGCCTTTAAACTTGGGAATGAGATTGTCTTAGGAGAGGCAGCCTCGGCTCAGTACCTGTAGCTCAGCGGCTAGGGCACCAACCACATATACAAGAGCTGGTGGGTTGAAACCCAGCCCGGGCCTGCCAAACAACAGTGACAACTACAACCAAAAAATAGTGGGGCATTGTGGCGGGCGCCTGTAGTCCCAGCTACTTGGGAAGCTGAGGCAAGAGAATCACTTAAGCCCAATAGTTTGAGGTTGCTGTGAGCTGTGATGCCACACTCTACTGAGGGTGACATAGTGAAACTTTGTCTCAAAAAACAAAAAAAAAAGAGAGAGAGAGGCAGCATCAGTATAGAAAAAGGAACTGAGCCCTAAGACACACCTAAAGGAACCCATGCTGGCCTCGGGTCTCTGGCCACTGTCAGTTTCCCCATTTGTAAAATGAGGGCAATGACTCCCCCACACAGGCTTGTGAAGGTTCATTTAGATGATGTGTGTGATACCTACAGATTATAGATGCCAAATTTCCCAACCAGAATCCTCCTGGGCTGGGCACCTCTCAGGCTTCCAAAATTTGGTGGTTAAATGGATGGTTGCCCTGCTGCCTAGTCACTCTACCAGGAAACAGACACTTTCTAGGGATTGACCTAAACAACTTATAAAGATTCCTATGTTCTAGAAAGAGGTCATCAAGACAAACCAGGCTTGGAGAAAGAAATGGAAGGTTTGTGTCCCTTCATACCAAGGCAGGAAATGGGGCCCTTAGCATGGCACTGGGGGTGCAGGTCCACCAGTTCCTGCAGGCCTCAGAGGGGGTCCAAGGGGATGCGCCTGTATAGACTTGGCTTCCCCTCAGGAGGCACAGTTAGCTCAAAGCAAGGCCAGGGCAGGGCTCTCTGGGGACTGTGGGGTCACTGACCTTTTGTTGGCTGGTGCACATCGCCGGCTCCTCCTCTCCCGGCCCCCCCCTCGGAGAACAGTAAGGACCCTACTGGAGAAGCAGAATTGGGGAGTCAGGCACAGGGGGCTACCGAGCCACTCCCTCCCCAGCCTTGAGGTAATGGAGGCCCTCGCCAGGGCAGAGGTGCTGCTTGGACGTACAGGTGAGGAGGGGCCTCTCTAGGGACTCTCTTGTCTTTGGGACCTCTAGGGAAGGAGCCAGTTGACAAACCAAGGATCATCAGCCCCCAGATACCCCATCAGACTCATGACCACTGACTTCCATGCTTTGCCTGATGTAGGGAGACTGGTCAGAGAAGCAGAGGCCTCACTGCAGGTGACAGCCGCCCTTTCCCAAAGCAAGCACACAGCCCTCTGTCCTTAGAGTTGCCCACCTTCCAATTTCTTGCTCACTCTCCTGGCCACCACCTCCATGAGGCTCGTCCTCCCCAACTTTGCATCTTTGCTCACACCTTTCTGCTGGGTCAGAGTTCATACTTCTCATCTTGCTCAAAAGCCTAACACAAGCACGCCCCTCCAGAAACTTCTCTGATTCACACACCAAGCCCCTCTTCTGTTCTTTGTCTGTCTTCGAGGCTCTCACTTATCTATACTGCTGCATTTGCCACAGAAAGGGTTCTAAAGTTATCCACCTCTTTCTCAGTTAGGCCCTGAGACTTCCCAGTGCTTTCTTTTTTTTTTTTTTTCCCAGTGCTTTCTTATTTGTTCTTTGTCCCCCACACCCCACCCCATCCCTCCCCTGCTGCGCCTGCAGAAGAGCTGTGCACACCAAGGGGGTCCTGGCTGGCTGGAGCTCATCCTGGATGTTGGAAGCCCTTTCTCAGGAGCTGTTTCTCACTCACCACCCCACCCCCACTCCTCAGCACCCAGGCCTCTGAAGGCCCCAGCAGGCACCTGTTACCATGTCTGGGTTCCAGGCTGGAACTCTCCACCCACTCCTGCCAGTGAACACAGTGCACCCAGCGCTGCTCAGCACCCGGGTGAAACCCATCCCTATCACCAGATCCACAGGACAGCTTCAAGATGAGGGGACTCAGGGATGGGGTGGGATCTCTATCTGGGCTCCAACCCCAATCCCAAATCTGCAGAACTAAAACAAGAACAACCGGAGCTGTGGAACTTTGGTGGGGGAGTTCTGGTATCCTTTGGGAAGGCCCTCACCTATGACAAAGGGGCCACAGCCAGAACTGGGCATTGGAAGGAAAGGATGGGAGTGAACCAGCTACACTTCTGCTCCCAACTCCCCACAGGACTTCCTCTTTGCCCATATTTCTTGTCATAATTTTGCAACCCTGCAGGAATCCCAGGCTCCTTTCCTCCCCAGACCTGAATCCATCCCAACTTCAGATCTATGTGAGTCTCTCTCCACAGCCCAGTCTTGGTCCATAGGCTCTCCCTGCCTACAGACCAGGGACCCCACACTGTCCCTCAGCCAGATTGCCCTCAACAGAGGGCTGAGCAAGGCAGGGGCAGCAGTGCCAAAGGGTCTGGGAGGCCAAAAACCTGAGCTCTGAGAGAAGCAGTCATGTGGGAGGGCTGGGGAGGTCAGAGCAGTGAGGACACCTGGGTTCTGTCTCCAGTTTTGCTTAACACCAGGGCTTTCAAAGATGGTAAGGACTTGGTTGAAGGAGGACTAAAACTAAATTCCTAGTTCCAACCACACCACCAATTAAGGCTTGTGCAGTCACTAGCAAGTGATTTCATCTCTGGTCCTCACTGTCAACATCTGTCAAATAGGGTTAAAACGTCTCTGTTCGAAAGATAGAAGGGTGAACGCATGAGGGGTAGAGGGCACTGTGGGAAGGGAGGGACCCTATACCTCCAACCCCCTTTTTCTCTCTTTATTCCAGTTATGGAGGAAGGGGACATCCCACAGTAGCAGGTTGAGGGGGGTGAGGCTGTCTAAGATCCTCTTTCTCCAGATCATGCTTTTCTCTTTTTACTTGGGTTCATAGAAAAGAAAGAATGGTCAGAATGAGTGGAAGGAAATCAAATACCTCCATGAGAAAGAAAAAAAGCAAGGTACACTACTAAAAGGCAAAAAAAAAAGTAAAAAAAAAAAAAAAAAAGATTGACTGGAGACAACGGCAGGAGTTCAAACATCTCTTGATGTCAGAAACCAAGGTGAGATGAGGGCAGATGGAGCGTATCAGGGTGGGCAGGAAAGGGGAGTGCACAAACCAGGATGAGCCCCCGCCCCCTCCCTAGCACCCTCCAAATAAACTTAAGAAATGGCAGAGGAAGGGGGTGGGAAAGGAAGGAAGGTGGCAGGACAGGTGGAGGAGGGGATGGGGACAGGAGGGACAGGGAGAAGAACAGAAAATGCAGGAGTAGGTTGGGGACAATCCAATCCAAACCAAACCAGAACTTCAAACCATACCTTCGCTGTTTAACGTCAGGTGAGCCGGACCTTGGAAAGGGGAAGGAAAGAAAGAAAAGGAAAAAAAAGAAGAAAAAACGAAAGAAAAGGGGAAAGAAACAAAGAAAACACGAGTCATCAAAATCAGCCAGAGAGAAGGGGGAAAAAAGCTTTTGCTGCCACAATTTAAAAACCCTTTTTAACTTGTGACAGACATCGGGGGAAAGCCCCAGCCCAGGAGCTGAGGAGAGGGGCCCGATGCCGAAACAGTGGGTGAGGGCACGACAGAGGAAGAGAGAGAGAGATCAGGGTGGCAGAAAGGGTGAGAGGGGAACAGGCAGAACCAGAGGAAGGAGGGGACGGGGAGTCGCTGCACAGGGAGAGATTTTGGTTTCTTTTTTTTCTTCTTGCCGGAAAAAAAAAAGGAAAAGGAGGAGAAGCATGAGACTGGGAGGGCTGCTTTTTCCTTTTTCTTTTTTTCTTTTTTTTTTTCTTCCGGGAGGCGGAGAGAAAAAAAAAAATGGTCAACGAGAAAAACGATTCAGATGGAGGAGAAAATAAAACACGACACAAAAATCAAAGCCACCTGGAGAGAGAGAGAGTGTCCTGTTAGCGTGGGATTGAGCGGGCAAGGGGACCTCCAACCCCCATACCCCATCCCGGTAACCCCACTGGCCCTATCAGCGAAGCAGGGAAGGTGGGAACTATGAAGAACCTGGGCCTAAAAGAATCCCCCACAAAAGAGGCTTAGAAACACAGCTGTCCAGTTCTAATCCTCCCAGCTACACCCCACCAACAACCTCTGTGGGGACAGTAGGGAATGTGCACTCCTGGGTTTAAGAGGAAGTTGGGGCTCAGGAGGGTAAGTTTAGAGAGGAAGCATGTAGGAGGTGAAGTCCAGGGAAACACTGAGACAGCAGGACGCTGGGCTCAGAGCTCTTGCAAAGCAAAGTCCAAAGAGGACAGCCCAGCCCCAGGGGAGGAGGCCCAGCTGTCAGAGAGGTCAAAGCACCTCATTCACAAGTTACTCCATAGACCCCCTGTCTCTGACCAGGGAGGGCCTCACTGAGAGCAAGATCTACTGGGATTTCCAACCAGGATTACCTTGGCCCCTTGAAAGAGCTTTGTCAACCCTAACCCGAGATACGCTCCCCAGCCCTGGAGACTGAGAATCTGGCTCTACAGGAAGCTGTCCCAGAGAAGCAGGTAGCCCAGGCCTTGAAGCTAGATTGAGACCCAGGGCTCCCTGAGGGCTCCTTGAGGTGACCAGCCAGCCCCACCAAACCTCAGGGGCCTCCAGCCCACCCTCCCTCCTGTGATGTCTGACCAAGAGGGTGGGGAAGGGCACATCCCTATAATACCTCTGTTGCCCTTAGAAACCATCCCAGGTGCTGTGGCAATGCAGCATGGGCCCTAAGGAAAGGATGGTGGGGCTGGGGCAGATGTATCAAGGTTAAAGAGTTACAAATGTCTCAGGCAGCACCTGTGGCTCAGTGAGTAGGGCACTGGTTCCATATACTGAGGGTGGCGGGTTCAAACCCAGCCCTGGCCAAACTGCAACAAAAAAATAGCTGCACATTGTGGCGGGCACCTATAGTCCCAGCTACTCGGGAGGCTGAGGCAAGAGAATCACCTAAGCTCAGGAGTTGGAGTTGTGACAGCACAGCACTCTACTGAGGGTGATAAAGTGAGACTCTGTCTCTTAAAAAAAAAAAAAAGAGCTACAAGTATCTCTGAGACAAAACTGAGAGCCAAGATGCCAGGGTCCGAGGAGAGGCAGTGAGGGGGCAAGAAGGGCAAGGCCAAGGGCCAAAGGCATGGCCCCGGTGGCCCGATGATCCACATTTCCCTCCTCCCCAGCTGGAGTAGCATCAGTTTCTCCCCCATTCTGGGTTTAAGGCTTGTTACAGGGGAAGGCCACAGCTGCTGAGAGCAGCCTCAGGACAGAACAGCTCTTTGGGAGGACGACCCAAGCATTTGTACTGAGTCTCCTCATTCCTTGCTCTGAATGCCTCCTACCAACTCTTTCCCCAAGAATTACCAGCACCTTCTTCCAAACTCCCTAAACCCAGCACCCAGACCTGGGGCCCTAAACCCTAAGCTGACTCTCTTATGTTAAGCAGCCTTGCTCTCTAGCTCCCACCCTTGGGAATCCAGGCTTCTGCCCACCCCAAGCCAGTGTCCTGTGAACCCACCCTCTGACCCACAAAGGTCTGGCTACAGCTGGGGGGAAAGCCACATGTCCCCCCCCACCCCACAGACCCTTGCACTGCCCAGCTCCTTGCCAGCCTCATTAGCATTCAGCAGTCTCCCTCTGTCACCACGGCAACCAGCTGCTCAGCTCCCTCAGGCGTGACAGCACCCGCCATCTTGGTGAAGGGGAGGCCAGGTCTCTTCCTGTCTAGATCTGCTCAGCCTCAGCTGGCCCAAAGGTTCTTTCCCTGAAGTCCGCCCCCATCTGAAGTCCCTGCCACCTCCTCTTGGCCCCAGCCCCACTGGGGTATTCTCCTCCCCATGTCCACCTGAGCGCCAGCCCCTCCTCCCACCACTGGACAGGAGGTGGCAGTGATGAATAGCATTGCCAGGGCTCCCTTCCTAGGCCACTTTAGCTTACTGCTTCTGGGTCTCCCCTCCCCTTTACAAGAGAGGCTAAGAGGAAACAGGAGGTACTTGGCAAGGCTGCGGGGCAGGGTGCCTGAACTCCTAGAGAAAGCTGGGCCTGGGCACAGTGTCAGGGCTAGGAAGAGAGGGCTCCTTAGAGATCTGAAAGGGTACTGCAGGGTCCAGAGTGTAGTGTCACATAGGTCTCAGCCCACCACCTGGCAAAGCCACCTCACTTTCAGACCTGACTCTCCTACAGAAACCCCAGAGCAAGACAGGCGATTATAGGGGACAAGTTTGAGAGGCACACGAGCAGGCACACAGACATGTCCCAGAGAGACACACAGATGCATTACACGCTGGGTGTGTACACACACGCACAGCCTCACATACATACCCTGCATAGTTACTGATGTGCAGGTATACGCACCTCTAAACCAGTGGACCACCACGCCACCCAGAGAAATGTCAAGGCGGCATCCACAGGCCTCCTCCCCTCTGGCCCTGGAAGCCCTGCTTCCCTTCCTGCCCTGTCTGTTATCCCTTCTCCTAACCTCCTCCCTGCATTCCCCTCTCCCCACAGAGCCCTCCTGCTTTCTCCTCTTGGCCAAGCCGCCACAGCTTGAGGCTTGAGTCCTTCTCTCCTGACCTCTTCTCCAGCCTGCCTCTCTCTGCTCCCTCTTTCCTCCTGCCAAGCCTCTCTCCTCCACCCTTTTTCCCCTCTTTCTTCCTCTCTTTGTTCTGGAGGAGACATGACATCAAGAGCAAGTAAAAGTCACATCAGCACTAAATCTTATCTCCAGCCCTCAGAAGGCTGCATCCACCCAGACATGCAGACTCTCTCTCTCTGACACACACACAGAGGTAAACACTGACACACAGAGATGCAAACACAGATGCAGATGCACAAAGACATTGACACTTCTGCAGAGATGTGGCCCACACCACAGAAGACACATGATGAAGGGGAACAGCACACACAAACGCTCGGATAAGAAGCTGAGTTACATGTACATGCACACATCCAAAGACATGCACAGAGGCACACAGAGATGCACAAACCAGCACAGCGGTATGAACACGCGTGCATGAGCGCACGCACACACACTCACACAGGTGCTGCCTGCTGCCTCCCTAGGCATCAAGGGAGCTGAGAACCCCCAAGGAGAACAGGCATTCAGAGAGAGAGACAAGCCACCCCATAGACACCACAAGGAAAAATGGGCTCCAGCCACACATGGGGGCCAAGAGCCCCTTGCTGCCTTGCTTTCCCAGGATCCTGCGCCCTTGGCACTCTCCTGCCCCTCCCCTGCAGGGCTTGGGCCCAGAGATCTAGCCTAGGCTTGCCCTCCCTCTTCTGCCTTCCCAGGGAAGCGCCTGCCCTGCTACACCCTTCCAACCCCTTTCATGGTGGTTACCTTCAGCCCAGCCTTCAAGCCCAGGCCACCCAATGCAGTCTTCCCTCTCCCTGCTCTTAGTCCACCCCGAGAAGAAAAAGGAACAGGGGAAACCAAAGTGAGAGGAAAAGTTCAGAGAATGACCAAAACCCAGAGAGAGCCTGGGGAAGGACAGACAGAAAGAGGTCCAGGGACAGAGCCCTGGAGGAAAAGAGAAGACAAAACTAAGACAGGGAGCAAGGTAAACAGAACAGAAGCCAGGAAAGAATGGACAGAGAGACCCTCACCCTGGCCCGCCCACTGGGCTGAAGGGAGAAGCAGACCACCCTCACCTACCACCCAGGGGATGGGGCCAGGGCCCTGTAGCCAGTGTCATCACCTGACCCAGGGACACAGCACCCCACTTTGCCAGAGCTTTCCACTGCCCTCCAGCCCACTGTGCCCTAGAGCAGATGTGCCAGACCCCAGAGTGGGTTCTTCCCAAGCACAGGCTTCTGAAGCAACAGTCACCCCCAGTGAACCCCAGCCCCTTCTGAGCTCCTTAAGCTGGGCCAGAGAGACAGGTGTACACCCTCTCTTCTGAACACTTCTTTCCCCACCCCCACTCCCATCTCTTCCCTCGGGTCCTCTCTCCCTCTCCTGAGAGGAAGAAGAAAGGCCACTTGGTAGGGTGGAAAGAAGCAGGTGAGGGCAAGGCCTTGGCCTCCATCTGGCAGTTCTCCCACCAAACCAAGAAAGAGGGAATGGGTGGGGGGACAAGGTAGCCAAGAGAGAACCCCAGATGTCCTTCCCTGGAGGGATCCCAAACAAGGCAGGCAAAGGGGTGGCCACTGACACCCCTCACATAGGACCCCCGTGATGACAGATCCACTACCCTAATAACTGAGAAGCTTCACTCACCTTCCATGGGGTGCTCCTCTGCAGCCAGCAAGGTTCAGAGGAGGGAGAAGCAAAGAAAGAAGAAAAAAAGGGCTGTTAGCAAAGGTGCCATGGGTAGGGACCGCAAGGGGAACGAGGGGCCCAAGTTCCCTGAGCTCACATAGGCCCTGACGTGCCTCCCCCAAGCTGGAAGGCTCCATCTCAGAGAACAGTTTTGCTGGGAAAAAGGCAGAGACAGCATTGTTCCCGAGTCAACAACCCACCCAAGAGGGCCCAACTCTCATGTGACATTTCAGGAAACTGAGGCCCAGGACAGGGAAGTGACTGCTCAATGTCATACAGAAAATTGGGAACAGGGCCAGGTGTGGCCTGAGGCTTCCTGACTACCCCAGACAGGCTCCTCTCTGCATTCCATTGCGTCTCAGAGACAGACGGGGATATGCTCACACCAGGAAGTGTTTTGCAGGGCTCACCCAAGACATGCTAAGTGACACACTGACACACATAGGCACTTAGTGATCCAGTGGCACATACAGTCTTTCACACAAGTCACACATGAAGCCTTTACACACAAGGACCCAATCACCCTGCAGTCCCCCACCCACCCAAGGGAGAAAAGGCCTCAGGACATAGAATTCAGAAAACCCAGTTCTGCCACAGAATGCTGTGTGACTTCCATTCTATTCATCTAACCTCGCTGAACACCTCTCTTGTAAAAAGAAAGGGGTCTGAGACTAGACAGTTTCTGAGCCCCCTTCTAATTTGGATTCAGATTCTAGGGCAAAGGCCTTCTTAATAGCTGGGTGAAGCAAAGGGGCCACAGGCTGGATAGCCACTGCAGTGTGGGGAGAGGGCCACATGAGTTCAGCTCAGGCAGGCAGCCATCACCTGCTTGGGACCTGCTACCCAACGGGTCAAGAGAGAAGAGGGAAGAAAGAGAGGATGGAGGCAGTTTCTGCAACTAGGCTACACCTACCCAGGCAGGCTGGGCTCTTGTAAGAGAAGCCAGGCCCTCTGCCACATAACCACCTACGGGCCTACTGGGAGCCTTCAGATGAAGCAACAGGCGGGAAGAGACAAACAGCTCAAGTTATGAACATACAAACCAAGTGAGGAAACATATACACACATGTGAAAGCCTCTGAATACACATATATAAACACACATGCACACACACGCATGTGCATACACTCTGTCTCCTCCTGCCTCCACCCCCATTTTGTGTTATTTGTTCATTTGCTCTTGGGGATGTAGCTATAGTCCAAAAACAGTCATTTGTCCTACCTTATACCACCTCTGCGATACACACACGCTCAGAGGCTGCATGCAGAAACACCAGTACCTGCAGCAATCTAATACGGAATACTAGATAGGCACACCACTGCCACCTCACACTGCCGCCAGTGTCTACAGACACACACCTCAAGATGAACACAGCTCCCTTGTGATCTGCCATTTCTTAAACCTACACACACAGCCTTTCCACATCTCTGTCTGTTGCAAACACACTTCCACAGAGCACAGAGCTTCTTTTATCTGCAGCTGCATCCCCCCAAAGCGGCATATACAACACTTTTCTTAAACTAAATCGCATTACATTTTTAGGAGCAGCTGGCTAAAGGAACCCTCAGGGAAACCCGTCAGCTTCTGTGCGGACCACTGTGTGGGAATTTCTTTGGTCCCAGGGTGCTAGGCCCCGGTCAGTCAGCACAGTCATCTCACCAGCACCTGTGCAAATAAGGAGGCATAGTGATTTCTAAATAATCCAACAAGGCAGATATTTCAAAAAGTATTTCCACCTGCCAGAAACGTGCGTCATGCTATGCTCAAGAAGGCAAAACAATCAAGCTTGGTTTGCTTCTGGCTCAGGAGAGATGACACCAGAGACTCACGTACCACTCTGCCTCTGCTGCTCTGCTTTCTGCTGACTCATCCATGCCCCTCACCTGCCACCCTTCCAGGCTGGGTCCCCTGCCTGCCACACTTCTCTCACCTCTCCCTGCTCCCCACAGTGACGGTCACTCTCATGGCTTAGGGACTCCCAAACCTGCATTTGCAGCCCCAGCTCTTCCCTAGGTGCCAGTCCTGCTGGCCACCGGTCTGTTTAGCAATTGCTTGGCCAGCTGTGTGACATCTAAACTCCACCACAGAAGCCATTCTCAACACTCCACCCCCACAACCAATTGCCTGTTTCCCTGTGTCTAACAAAGGCCAATAGCACTTTCCTTATTTTTCTTTTGAGACAAGTTCTCCCTCTGTCACCAGGATGGAGTGCAGCGATATCATCACAGCTCACTGTAGCCTTGAACACCTGGAATCAAGCAATCCTCCTACCACAGCCTCCCGATTAACTGGGACTACAAGTGCATAACACACCCAGTAATTTTTTTATTTTGATTTTTTATAGAGACAGGGTCCTGCTGTGTTGCCCTGGCCAGTCTGTGCTTTCAACTAGGGTATGTGTCTCATTGCCAGGCTCCAGAGATTCCGTTAATCAGCCATGTGCCAGCACTGCACTGCCCCTCAACATGTGACACCACACAACAGTTTCACTGCAAAGCTAACAAGCTCCATGGTGTCTTCCATCTCCTCTACACAGAAGAGGAAACACACCCAGAAGCACCAAATCACCTCTGCCTTTCTCCACTGCCATCCTCAGTCACCATAGCCTCTAGCCACACCCCTGGCACCCGGTTTGCTTCAATAGCTTCCTCCTGAGTGGTCTCCCTGCCCATCCCCAGCCTGGCCTTCCTGGCACAGGTACCTGATACCCTTACTAAATACAGCTGTGATCGACACACATACTCAGAACCTTCCAGTAGCTCTGTTACAAACTCCTCTTCCGTGCTCTGGACCTACATACACGTACCCACCTGCCTTCAGAGCAGCTGTCCCTGAGTGTCTCATGGGCTTCTCACCCTCACCATGTCCAAGATGGGCCTCGTAACCCTTCCCCCATCAAACCCTCTCCTCCTGCTTGCCTTCCCTGATCAAGGGATGCACCCAGAAAGCTGCCCAGCTCTTTTGTGAGACCAATCACCAGTTCCTATCAATTCCATCTTCTGAAAATTAAACTAAACTGCTAGAAGGCCAAACACAGTGCCTCAAGTCGGTAATCCTAGCACCCTGGGATGCCAAGGCAGATGGATTGCTTGAGCTCAGCCTGAGCAAGAGTGAGACCCCATCTCTACTAAAAATAGAAAAACTAGCTGGGCATCTTGGAGGACTCCTGTAGTCCCAGCTACTGGTGAGGCTGAGGCAAGAGGATCACCGAACCCAAGAGAATGAGGTTGCTATGAGCTATGATGATGCCATAGCACTCTACCCAGGGTGACAGAGTGAGACTCTTTCTAAAAACAAAAAAAAGGAAAGAAACTAAACTGCTAGAGATCCTTCCCATCCCTGTGTCCCTGCCAGCACACCCTGCAATTCATTCCCCACACACCACCAAAGAGGTCCAAACAGGACACAACCCTGCAGAAACTTCTTCAAGGCTTCTCAGTGCTTACAGAATAAAGTCCAATTTTCTCAGGCAATTTGACTATGCCTCCCTCCACCCTCCTTTCCTGGAACAATCCAGACTCCAGCCACCCCCCAACTTCTTCGTGTTTTCCTACTATGCTTCCGCTAATACTATTCCCCGTGCTCAAAACATTCTTCTCCACCCACAAATGCCTGAGAAAAATGATAATTCCTTTAAGACCCAGGTAGTGTCCGTCTATGTTCGGAACACGGGAGAGGTAGCTGTCCTCTTTTGTGCCAGGTCTAGATATGTATATTCTATTATTATTTCACTTATTGAATCTATATTACAATTGTGTTTGTATGTCTGCTTCCTGACTGGACTGTGAAATATCCAAGAGCAAGGACAATGTCTCATTCATCTCCACATACTCAGCTACTTGCACAGTTCTTGGCTCAAAAGAAAGGCATTCCTATGTTTGTTGAGTGAATAATAAAATAACACTAGTTATGTACTGAGCAGTTAAAGTTTTCCTGGCTCTTTATATGCATTATTCCTTTTACTCACCACTACTACTCTGTATATGGATGTTACTATTAACACCTTTTTTTTTAAATTTTTTTTAACACCCTTTTAAAAGTGAGGAAAACAAGACTCAGAAAGAGGAAGTCCAAGGTCACCATGATGGTTAGGGACAGAGTCAAATCTGTCTGGCTTAAAACTTCCAGTGAGCTACATCATAGCCTGGAAGTCAAGACATCTAGAAGCTAACTCTAATCTATAGTTCTGTTTTTATCTCCCACAAAGCACCACAATTTGGTCTCCCCACCACTCCCTGACCTCAGCTCACCTCCCCTAGACTCCTCATTTAGGCCATTCTCCTGATGAGAAACCCTTGCCCTTCCCTGTCCTCTGCTGACTTTTACTCTGTCATTCTTCAAGATCTAACCAAGTCTCACCTCCTCCCTGAAGCCTTCCCTTCAGGTAGCAAAGGGAAAAGGGTAAGTAAGTAAACCAAGTTCATACAGCTAGCAAATAGCAAAGTCAGGTTCAGACCTGGGCAGCCCTTGCTCTTGACCATTCTGCCATCTTTACTTGGAAGGATCCAGCTTGTCTTAGTCTTCTGAGAGCAAACACTTTCTGCACTGTTCTCCAGAGAAGTCCATCCCGTTCTGCCCACAGCCACTTCCACCCACAGAAATTGTCACCACCATGGCACGGGACATTAGAACTGACAACGACCTAACAAACATGACCTCATTTACTCAACTTTCACACACAAATCTTCCCTGTCTCACCAAAAGACAAAGATAGTGTCATTGATGGTATGTCTTGCCTAAAATGAACTCTGATTCCAGCAGATCGGTTATCAAGGACTGTGATTAAGACAGAACAAAAGAGAGGAGAAAAAGGTCTAAGTAGCCAACCAGACATCTCACACTTGGGCATTAAAAATTGTGATTTTGGGGCTCAGCGCCTGTGGCTCAGCAGGCTAAGGTGCCAGCCACGTATACCTGAGCTGGCAGGTTCGAATCCAGCCCGGGCCC
>CAUYRH010079393.1:0-11828 GCA_963574655.1 Perodicticus potto
GTAGTCCCAGCTACTTGGGAGGCGGAGGCAAGAGACTCGCTTGAGCCCAGGAATTGGAGGTTGCTGTGAGCTGTGATGCCACGGCACTCTATCCAGGGTGACAGCTTGAGGCTCTGTCTCAAAAAAAAAAAAAAAAAAAATAGAAAAAATTAGCCAGGAATTGTGGCACATGCCAATAATCCCTACTACTTGGGAAGCTGAGGCAGGAGGATCCCTTAAACCTAGGAGTTTGAGATTGCTGGCAGCTAGGCTAAGGCTATGGCATTCTAGCCTAGGCAACAAAGTGAGTCTCTGTCTCAAAAAAATAATAATAATAATAAAAGCTGGATAATAAAACATGCATCTTCCATGGTTGTTCAACAACAACAATCAAAATACATGTAAAGGGGGCAGCACCTGTGGCTCATCCAGTAGGGCGCCGGCCCCATATACCAGAGGTGGCAGGTTCAAACCCGGCCTCAGCTGAACTGCAAAACAGAAAAATAGCTGGGCGTTGTGGCGGGTGCCTGTAGTCTCAGCTACTTGGGAGGCTGAGGCAAGAGAATTACGTAAGCCCAGGAGATGGAGGTTGCTGTAAGCTGTGTGACACCACGGCACTCCACTGAGGGCAAAAAAGTGAGACTCTATCTCTACAAAAAAAAAAAAAAAAATACATGTAAAGGGCTGAGAAGTTATACCTATAATTATCATCAAAGAACTAAGGTGGGATGTAGAGGTAAGAGAAAAAAGGACAGGTTTGAGGATTTATCCAGCCACTAAAAAACTGTGAATAAATAATAATTCACGTTATTTTTTTTTATTTTTTTATTTTTCTTTTTGAGACAGAGTCTCACTATGTCACCCTTGGTAGAGTGCAGTGACATCACAGCTCACAGCAACCTCAAATTCTTGGGCTTAAGCAATTCCCTTGCCTCAGCTTCCTGAGTATCTGGAACTATAGGCGCCCGCCACACTACCCAGCTATTTTTTGTTGTTGCTGTTGTTGCAGTTGTCATTGTTGCTTTAGCTGGCCTGGGCCAGGTTCAAACCCACCAGCCTTGGTGTATGTGGCTGACACCCTAACCACTGTGCTATGGGCACCGATCAATTCACATTATTTTTATCCAGTGGCTAAAAACTGTAAATTAATAATAATTATTATTACTATTGGGAATATTTATTGTGTTTTCTCATTTGTTTTGTTTGTTTGTTTGTTTGTTTGTTTTTTAGAGACAGGGTTTCACTCTGTCATCCATGCTGAATGGCGGAGGGACAATCATAGCTCATTGCAACCTCAAACTCCTGGGCTTTAGAGATCCTCCTGGCTCAGTTAATTTTTTAAATTTTTCATAGAGACAGAGTCTCACTATATTGGCCGGGCTGGTCTTGAACTTCTGGCCTTAAGCAGTTTTCTCACTTTGGCCCTCCCAAAGTGCTGGGCTGACAGGTGTGAGTCACTGCATCTAGCCCACTTATTGTTTAACATGTGGGAAGTACCGTGACAATTTTTGGTTTTACTATGTCATTTAATTCTTGCAAAAATCCAATGCGTGTTTTAGACCTATATTATAGGCCAGGAAATTGAGGCTCATAAATAAAATCACCTGCCCACAGCCACACAGCTATGAAGTGGCAGAGTCAGGATTCAAACTCACGACTATCTGATCATGCCCAGGCTACATTGGGTCAAAAACAAAAATAAATTTTAAAGCTTCCCAGGTGAGTCTGATGCTCCTCCAAGGATAAGACCAACTGTCAGAGAGGTTTTATGGGTATTAAATGAGATAATATAGAAACAGTACTTCCATTGGTGCCTGGCACATACTTACCTGCATTTGAATTCCAAAAGTTCCCTAGGTAGGCCACCTGTACTACTAGCAGTCTGGGAGGCCAAGGCAGGAAGATCGCTTGAGCTCAGGAGTTTGAGTCCAGTCTGAGCAAAACCAAGACGCCATCTCCACTAAAAATAGAAAAACTTAGCTGGGTGTTGTGGCAGGTTCCTATAGTCTCATCTACTTGGGAGTCTGAAGCAGGAGGATAACTTGAGCCCAGGAGCTTGAGGTTGCTGTGAGCTAGGCTGATGCCACAGCACTCCAGCCTGTGCAACAGAGTGAGACTCTATCTTAAAAAAAGAAAAAAAAAAGGCCAGGCTTGATAACTCATACCTGTAATCCTAGCACTCTGGGAGGCTGAGGCAGGTGGACAACCTGAGCTCAGGAGTTTGAGACCAGTCTGAGCAAGAGAGAGACTCCGGGTGTCTCTAAAAAAAATAGCTGAGCGTTGTGGTGGGCATCTGTAGTGGCAGCTACTTGGGAGGCTGAGGCAAGAGAATTGTCTGAGCCCAAGAGTTTAAGGTTGCTGTGAGCTATGATGCCACAGCACTCTACTGTGAAAGAAAGAAAAGAAAGGAAGGGAGGAAGGGAAGGAGGGAGAGATGGAGGGAAAGAAGAAAGGAAAGAAGGAAAGGGGAAGGAAAGGAAAGGAAGCTAGCTCCCTGGCGATTCTCCTGCCCAGTCAGGGTAGAGACCTATTGGCCTATGAGATAAATAAGATCATGACTCTTTTTTTTTTTATGGCCAAGGACACCAAGGCACAGAAAGGCTAAGTGAATGCCCCGGGGGTCTCACAGCTAGTGAATAGTGGAGCAAGGACCTGAATGCGGAAAGTCTGGCTTCAAAGATTCATGGAAAAAAAAAAAAATCAGTTAGGGCAGCGCCTGTGGGTCAGTGAGTAGGGCGCCGGCCCCATATACCGAGGGTGGTGGGTTCAAACCCGGCCCCTGCCAAACTGCATCAAAAAATAGCTGGGTGTTGTGGCGGGTGCCTGTGGTCCTAGCTACTTGGGAGCCTGAGGTAAGAGAATCACCTAAGCCCAGGAGATGGAGGTTGCTGTGAGCTGTGACTGCATGGCACTCTACTGAGGGTGATAAAGTGAGACTCTGTCTCTACAAAAAAAAAAAAAAATCAGTTAGACTTAGTTAATTTCCCCAGCGAAGGAGAGGCTATAAAGCTTAGAGCCAGCTCTGTTTTGAGACAGACACTAAAGGCCCCTGGGGCATAGGATATATATATATTTTTTTAAATACATGTATTTTATTATTCTTCATTACATTATTCCCCCCCCACCCCGGGGCATAGGATATTTTTAACCTAGAAGCTGGTGATTCTTGCAAACATCCTGCAGTGACTTGAACACTGAGCAGATTGTTCGGGGACCAGTGGGCCCTTCCCCTGCTGAGATAGCCCTCTGGAGTTAGGCTTTTCCATCTCATGGAGTCAGTGGGTCCCAGCAGGCTGGAAGAGAGAGTGGGGGTTGGCTGTATTGAGCACTAATATTTCCAAGGATATTTCCATACACAGTGGAGAGGGAGAGGGTCAGTTTGGATGGGCTCAAATTCCTACAAGACAAGGATTACCTCACCCCACTCAGCCCCTTTGCCCTCTTCTCTGTCTGAATAAGAGCTGGAAGACAAACACGTGTTGGATCTGGATTGCACAGCCAGGCCCTCAGGAGAATGGGTGAACATTGGTCCTCCCTCTTCTTCCCCTCCATGACCCGTAAGAAAGCCACAGAACACTTGCAAATATATACTTCAAACGTTGTCCAGATGTTCTTACACATAGGGTTTTTGGGCCAATACATTAGTACAGCCCCAGGGGTGCCAGTTTCCCCTAAAATACAAAACATGCATGGCCTTTAAGCAGGAAATTCCAATTCTACAGAAAAATCCCCTAGAAAGACCCCATGAATGGACAAAGGTGAGGTAACTTCCTAATTCAACTTCCTATTTATAGCATTGCTTATAATTAGGAAAAACTGGAAACAACTCAAATGTCCATCACTAGGGGAATGGTTAACCTTGGTGAGTCAAATCCATACTGGAAGAAAGAGAGTTAAGTGATGATGTGGAAAAGGTGTCCACAACACAACATATCTTTTTTTTTTTTTTTTTTGTAGAGACAGATTCTTATTTTATCACCCTCAGTAGAGTGCTGTGCTATCACAGCTCACAGCAACCTCCAACTCCTGGGCTTAGGCAATTCTCTTGCCTTGGCCTCCCAAGTAGCTGGGACCACAGGCGCCTGCCACAATGCCCGGCTATTTTTTTTGTTGTTGTTGCAGTTTGGCTAGGGGCCCCTGACACCCTTGGTATATGGGGCCAGCACCTTACTGACTGAGCCACAGGTGCTGCCCAACACAAAATGTTGTTTATCAGAGGAAAAAAAAGGAAGTAATGGAATTATATGTCCACAACAACCCAATTTTTGTCAATAATTATGCTGATATACGAATAGACCATTTTGGAGGAACAATCTCACCTTCTTATGGCTAACTCTTGGAGCAGAGGTAGAATTACAGTGGGGGTCATTGATTGTCACTGCTTAATATATGTAATATTTGAAATTTATATACATACATGCAGTAATGTTGTAATTAGAAAAAAAATAGGTTATGAAAAATAATATACAGGTTCGGCGCCTGTGGCTCAATGGACCAAGGCGCCAGCCACGTACACCTGAGCTGGCGGGTTCGAATCCAGCCTGCGCCCGCCAAACAACGACAGCTGCAACCAAAAAATTGCCGGGCGTTGTGGCGGGCACCTATAGTCCCAGCTACTTGGGAGGCAGAGGCAAGAGACTCGCTAGAGCCCAGGAATTGGAGGTTGCTGTGAGCTGTGATGCCATAGCACTCTACCCAGGGTGACGGCTTGAGGCTCTGTCTCAAAAAAAAGAAAGTGAGAAAGTTAAGACTCTGTCTCAAAAAAACAAAAATTCTCAAAGTGATTTTTACACATGCCAAACTTCAAGGAGCACTGTTGTAGTTTGATTTTTTTTTTAAATAAAATTGTCTAAAATGTTTAATTTATTGGTCTTTTTGAGGAATTAGATGCATCACCATTGTATTACAATAGAACCATTAATCTTGTAGCTTCATCAACATTAACTGGTTCACTTATTTATGATGCCACTGAGGAATCAATTCTTTCTGCACAGGTTCAAGAAAAAGGCCTTTTGAAAAGTGTGCAAGTTCCTTTTGTATATTTACAAAAGCTTTATTCACTCTGTCAACTTTTTCATCACTTGACATGCATTTCTGTTTTTTTTGCGTATTTCCAAATTTTGGATTTTTTTTTTTTTTTTTTTTTTTGAGACAGAGCCTCAAGCTGTTGCCCTGGCTAGAGTGCTGTGGCATCACAGCTCACAGCAACCTCCAAGTCCTGGGTCAAGCGATTCTCCTGCCTCTGCCTCCTAAGTAGCTGGGACTACAGGCACCTGCCACAACGCCCAGCTGTTTTTCTTTTTATTTTTTGTAGAGACAGAGTCTCACCTTATCGACCTCGGTAGAGTGCCGTGGCGTCACACAGCTCACAGCAACCTCCAACTCCTGGGCTTAGGAGATTCTCTTGCCTCAGCCTCCCGAGTAGCTGGCACTACAGGCACCCGCCACAACGCCCGGCTATTTTTCTGTTTTGCAGTTTGGCCGAGGCCGGGTTTGAACCCCCTGCCTTTGGTATATGGGGCCGGCGCCCTACGCGATGAGCCGCAGGCGCCGCCCAAATTTTAATTTTATTTATTTATTTATTTATTTATTTATTTATTTATTTATTTATTTATTGTTGCAGTTTGGCCAGGGCCGGGTTTGAATCCACTACCCTTGGTATATGGGGCCGGCACCCTTCTCACTGAGCCACAAGAGCCGGCCCATTTAAAAAAAATTTTTTTTTTTGGCTCGTTGACTGTGGCTCAAGCGGCTAAGGCGCCAGACACGTACACCTGAGCTGGCGGGTTCGAATCCAGCCTGGGCCCGCCAAACAACAATGACGGCTGCAAGCAAAAAAAAAATTTTTTTTTTTTGAGACAAAGTCTCACTATAGCGCCCTCAGTAGAGTGCTTTGGTGTCACAGCTTACAGGAACCTCAAACTCTTGGGCTTAAGTGATTCTCTTGCCTCAGCCTCCCAAGTAGCTAGGACTATAGGCACCCAGCTATTTTTTTGTTGCAGTTGTCACTGTTGCTTTTTTTTTTTTTTTTTTTTTTTTTTTTTTTAGCATCTGGCTGGTTTTTTTTGGTTGTAGCCATCATTGTTGTTTGGCAGGCCCGGGCTGGATTTGAACCCACCAGCTTAGGTGCATGTGGCTGGCACCTTAGCCGCTTGAGCCACAGGTGTCGAGCCTGGACAATTTTTTGTTACAGCATCTTTGTATGTGTCACCTGGGCACATGTGTGTGAGTTTCTCCAAGTGCCAGTTCATAAACAGGGATGAGATGAAGCAAGTGAGGTATTCACTTTGGCTGTAAAGTTTAAGGGAGTGTCAAAAAAACTTAGTAATCGACATAAATAATAATTTGATATAATATTTTTTACAATAAAAATTAATGCAAAAAATTCATAATGAACAAAATAAAAATCACATAAAGACAGAATCTAACTCTACCCTTGCATAGCTGGTCCTTATTTACCTCATTTTGCTTGGAAATATTTATCTGATAGGCCAGGTAAGGTGGCTCACGCCATAATGCTAGCACTCTGGGAGGCTGAGGTAGGTGAATTACTTGAGCTCAAGAGTTTGAGACCAACCTGAAGAAGAGTGTGACCCCATCTCTAAAAAATAGTTGGGTGTTGGGGCAGGCACCTGTAGTGCCAGCTACTCAGGAGGCTGAGGCAAAATAACCACTTGAGGGTGGCGCCTATGGCTCAGTGGGTAGGGCGCTGGCCCCATATACCGAGGGTGGTGAGTTCAAACCTAGCCCTGGCCAAACTGCAGCAAAAAATAGCCGGACGTTGTGGTGGGCACCTGTGGTCCCAGCTACTTCAGAGGCTGAGGCGGGAGAATTGCCTAAGCCCAAAAGCTGGAGGTTGCTGTGAGCTGTGTGATGCACTCTATTGAGGACGATAAAGTGAGACTCTGTCTCTACAAAAAAAAAAAAAAAATTACTTGAGCCCAAGAGCATGATTTTGCTGTGAGCCATGATGCCAGAGCACACTACAGGAAAAGCTTTTGTAAGAGCTTGAGTAGGGAGGTGGAATATTTGGTTCTCATTTTACAAAGGGCCCTTTTGACCATTACAAACAGGGACAAGAGTGGATTCAGGGGGTTAAGTTAGTTTATTGCGGGCAAGTGATTGAAATAGGATAGCAAGTCCAGGTGCGGTGGCTCACACCTGTAATCCCAGTACTTGGGAGGCCAAGGCGGGTGGATTGCCTGAGCTCAGAAGTTCAAGAACAGCCTGAGCCAGAGCGAGACCCTGTCTCTAAAAAATAGCCAGGTGTTGTGGTAGGCGCCTATAGTCGCAGCTACTTGGGAGGCTGAGGCTAGAGAATCACTTAAGCTCAAGAGTTTGAGGTTGCTGTGAGCTGTGATGCTCTAGCACTCTACCGAGGGCAATAAAGCGAAACTCTGTCTTAAAAAAAAAAAATCTTGATTACTGAGTTTGGGGTATCCCCTTAAATTTTTCTCCCAAAGCGTGTCTCTCAGTCATTTCATCTTTGTCCCTGTCCTAAAACTTTAACTGACAGAGCAATTCAAATTCCTCTCCAAAGTGGTTTTGCAAATGTATACCCCCACAAGCAAAGTGTAAGAGTTCCTCTCCAACTTTATGAGGGGTAAATGGGAGAAAAGTTTGATGTCTGGATAATTGAGGCATCATCTGATTTCCTAATCAATATAAAATTTGCCATGGAAGAGAGTATTCAGCTTCTGTGTCCTCCAGGATTGATTTGAAGATCCAAATTGATCATCTCAGCAAACAGTTGAGGCTGAAAAATGATAGAAGTGCATTTTCAGACCGCAGGATCAAGGATATTTACAGCTCCTTGAAATTTCAGCTTCTGGCTCAGCACACATTGGATCCTCTTGCAGTTTCTGTAATCAACTTGAGGTCTCCAGTGTGCACCTTTGAGTATTATCCCTGACTCCCTCTATCTCTTTTGCTCAGCTGACATACTGGCTTGTCAGAGGACTTTTCTTGACTTCCAGGGGCTGCCAGGCCCTGAACCCAGCCTGGCCCTAGGAAAACTATCCTGGTCCAAAAGAAGTATCTCACTCACCATGACATCTTCATGTCTGCTTCAGTTTTTTGTTTTGGGGGGTTTTTTCTCAGTTTTTGGCCGGGGCTGAGTTTGAACCCACCACCTCCGGCATATGGAGCCGGTGCCCTTCTCCTTTGAGCCACAGGTGCCACCCCGACATCTTCATGTCTGATCAGGAAGTTTAGGTGGCTCGGTGCCCACAGATCAGTGAGTAGGGCGCTGGCTACATACACCACGGCTGGAGGGTTTGAGCCCAGCCCGGGCCTGCTAAATAACAATGACAACTGCAACCAAAATATAGCTGGGTGTTGTGGCAGGCACCTGTAGTCCCAGCTACTTGGGAGGCTGAGGCAAGAGAATTGCTTACGCCCAAGAGTTTGATGTTGCTGTGAGTTGTGACTCCACGGGACTCTACCCAGGGCGACATAGTGAGACTCTATCTCAAAAAATAAAGGAAGTGGGCTCAGCGCCTGTGGCTCAATGGGCTAAGGCGCCAGCCACGTACACCTGAGCTGGCAGGTTCGAATCCAGCCCAGGCCTGCCAAACAACAATGACGGCTGCAACCGAAAAATGGCCGGGCGTTCTGGTGAGCACCTGTAGTCCTAGCTACTTGGGAGGCGGAGGCAAGAGAATAGCTTGAGCCCAGGAATTGGAGGTTGCTGTGAGCTGTGATGCCATGGCACTCTATCCAGGGTGACAGCTTGAGGCTCTGTCTCAAAAAAAAAAAAAAAAAAAAAAAGAACTCTAGAAAATGCAAACTAATCTATAGTGACAGAAAGCAGGACAATGATTGCTTGGGAATCAAAAGCATGGAGAAACACATTACAAAGGAACACCAGAAAACTTCTGAGAGTAATATAACAGGTCTCACTGTCTGGATTGTGGCAATGGTTTCACAGTTGTACACATTTCAAAACTTATCCAATTGTACACACTTTAAATATTATATGCACAGTTTATATACCTCAATAGACTAGCTGCAATGGCTCAAGCCTATAATCCTAGAACTCTGGGAAGTTGAGGTAGGACTGCTTGAGCTCATGAGTTTGAGACCAGACTGAGCAAAGTGAGACCAGTTTCTACTAAAAACAGAAAAATGTAATGGGTCATATGGTGTGACCCTGTAGTTTCAGCTACTGGAGAGGCTCAGGTAGGAGTATCGCATGAGCCAGAAGTTTGAGGTTACTATGAGTTACAATGAGGCCACGGCATTCTAGACCAGGCGACAGAGTGAGACTGTCCCCTCTCCCCAAAATTATACTCCAACAAATTTATAAAAAATAAAGAAATGGTTTCTGTGAAAGATAAATGAAAAAACATGTTAAGCACTTTGTGCGGAGTCTGGCACACAGTAAGGGCCCAATAGTTGTTTATGATGCTGTTGGAACTTGCCTGTCTCCTGGATTGCTCCATCATATCTCTCCCTGTTTATTATCTTCAGAGCACTGAAATAATCTGTAATTATCTGGTCTGTTTATTTGTTTGTGGTCTGTCTCCCAACTATGAATTCCCCTGAAGCAGGGATTAGGTTTAAAATCCTATTGGTGGTGACTTTTGAACCTCTAGCTCCTCCTGCCACCACCTTTGCCCTTCGTGATCATCACATCCTTTTACTACAGACCAGTTAGTTGGCCAGTGCCGTAAACAGATCAAGCAGGATCTACCATGCTCAGTGAATGATAGAACCGCCGAAGACCTTTGTCTCCGATCAATCCAGATTTTTCTACACTAGACAGAAAAAGACTAAAGCAGCAGAAATAAGCGCAGCAATAAAAAGACCTCACGTATCAATAGCAATACTTCTAAAAGTGACCACAGTAAAAAATAAAAAAAAAAAATTTTATTATGTTAAACTTAACAAAAACCCCATAACCACAGCTACCAAACTAACTTTCATTAAACCAATGTAATTCAGTCTCCGTAGAGACTGTCAAAAATTGCCAATGCCGACTATATTTCAAGTCGTCATGGCGGGGTATTGGGAAAAGTTTTCAATTAGCAATAATCGCGCCTCGGATAAACCTCATTGGCTACGATACTGCCACTGCGCAAAGCTGAAAAACAACTACGCCCGCCCACTTCCCCACGGATGACAACTGCCTTTACATTGAGGGTGAGTGACTGCCAGACTGATCGCGAGTGTGACACATTCTCATTTGAGCAGTTATATTTAAGGCTTACCTGCGTGGGAAGTTTCTCGTTATTGAGACATCTGTGCCGAATATTCGGATTTTGGGAACCATAGAACACTCGCTTGGGCTGCTGGGGAATTTTATGCAAAGAAGGCTGACGTCACAGAGCTGACTTGGTTAAAATTTGCATTTGCAGCGAGACCCGGCGGCGGGAAAGAGAAGGTAAAACACAGAGATAAGGTGGACCGCCGGCTGTGTCCTGGAGTGCAGAAACGGTAGGCAGGTAGAACCCGAGAGGAATATTTTTAAAAGAAACTCCAAAACAGCAGTCGGGCAATCACTGAACAGAAAGACTTGTAACCTAGCCAGACATATACAGCAAGGGATAGACAAATATCAAGCACTTACATTACACTATAAATTAGTCAACCACCTTGGACTTGAAACAAAAATCCTCACCTACTTACTTTATTTTATGAAACAGCAGTTTCTTCACTTACAAACTAGAACTTAACAAACAACAAGAATTCTTCTTTTCAAAACCAAATTATTCAGTCTCCGTAGAGACCGTCAAAAATTGCCAGCGCCGACTATATTGCAAGTCGTCACGGCGGGGTATTGGGAAAAGTTTTCAATTAGCAATAATCGCGCCTCGGATAAACCTCATTGGCTACGATACTGCCACTGCGCAAAGCTAATGAGCACCGCCCCTTGTTCATTGCTCCCAATAAGCCAGGTTCCTAGTACAGAAAGGCGAGTTTGGGGCTCATTTTAAAAACCTTCCATTATTGTTTTCTTGAAAACTATATGATTATATGAAAGTCTTTCTGAAATATGTAGGCAATCTCTACAATATTCGGTTGTGATTTTACTTGGTTTTGATGGAGAATGAAGCATAGCATTGTGGGAGGAAACATGCTAATAGACTTAACTCGGACTGCAAGGGGCGGTTAAGAAAAATGGAATCGATTTGGGTGCTGTTCGTTTGGCTCTCGATTTACAGTGTAGCTACCTTATCTAATGAGGTTTTTTGTTTTGTTTGTTTTGTTTTTGTTGTTTTCGTTGTGGTAAAGTATATATAACCAAATGTACCATTTTTAACAATTTTGAAGTGTAAGTTCAGTGGCATTGAATATACTCACGTTGTGTAGCCATCACCACCATTCGTCTCCAGAACTTTTTTTTTTTTTTTTTTTGCAGTTTTTGGCTGGGGCTGGGTTTGAACCCGCCACCTCCAGCATATGGGGCCAGTGCCCTACTCCTCTGAGCCACAGGCACCGCCCCATAAGTTAGGGGGTTTTTTTCTTTGTTTGTTTTTTTGGAGACAGTCTCACTTTGTCGCTCTTGGTGGAGTGGCATGGCATCAGAGCTCACAGCAACCTCCAACTCGCAGAACTTTTTTATCTCCCAAACTGCAGCTCTGTATTCTTTAAACTCTAATTTCTCATTTCCCTCTCCCCCAGACCCTGGCAACCTCCATTATATTTCTGTCTCTAAGTTCCTTATTCAAATAGACTAATGCAATATTTGTCCTTTTTATTTTTTGAACTGGTTTATTTAATTTAGAAATTATTTTTAGGGTCTGTCTTGTGTTACAATATGAATTGATATTTAATTCCTTTTATGGCTGAATGATAATCTGTTGCATGGATTTTTTTCTTTTCTTTTTTTTTTTTTTTTTTTTTTT
>CAUYRH010079394.1:0-49725 GCA_963574655.1 Perodicticus potto
ATCTCTATAAGGACAACTATGAAACTCTGAGAAAAGAAATAGCTGAAGATGTTAACAAATGGAAAAACATACCATGCTCATGGCTGGGAAGAATCAACATTGTTAAAATGTCCATACTACCCAAAGCAATCTGCAGATTTAAAGTAATCCCTGGTAAAGCACCATTGTCATACTTTAAAGAACTTGAAAAAATAATACTTCACTTTAAAAGGAATCAGAAAAAACCTCGAATAGCAAATACATTACTCAGAAATAAGAACAAATCAGGAGGTATCACATTACCAGACTTCAGGCCATACTATAAATCTATAGTGATCAAAACAGCATGATACTGGTATAAAAACAGAGCAGTAGATTTATGGAATGGAATCGAGAACCAGGAGATGAACCCAGCTACTTATCGCCATTTGATCTTCCACAAGCCTATCAAAAATATTCAGTGGGGGAAAGACTTCCTATTTAACAGATGGTGCTGGGTGAATTGGCTGGCAACCTATAGAAGACTGAAACTGGACCCCCACCTTTCACCATTAACAAAAATTGATTCTCACTGGATAAAAGGTTTAAACTTAAGCCATGAGACTATAAAAATACTAGAAGAAAGTGCAGGGAAAACACTTGAAGAAATTGGCCTGGGAGAACACATTTTATGAGGAGGACCCCCCCCCAGGCAATTGAAGCAACACCAAAAATACGTTACTGGGATCTGATCAAACTAAAAACTTTTTCATATCCCAGAGCACAGTAAGTAAAGCAAACAGAAAACCTTCAGAATGGGAGAAGATTTTTGCAGGTTGTGCTTCTAAGAAAGGTCTGATAACTAGAATCTACAGTTAACTCAAACTAATCAGTAAGAAAAGAATAAATAACAATACTTCTATGTGAGCAAGAGACTTGAACAGAAAATTCTCTGATGAAGACAGGCACATGGCCTACAAACACATGAAAAAATGCTCATCATCCTTAATCATTAGGGAAATGAAAATCAAAACCACTTTGAGGTATCATCCAACTCCAGTAAGATTAGCCCACATCACAAAATCCCAAAACTACAGATGTTGGCAGGGATGTGGAGGAAGGGAACACTTCTATGCTGCTGTTGGGAATACAAGCTAATACTAACATTTTGGAAAGAAGTTTGGAGAACACTCGAGAAACTAGAAGTAGACCTACCTTTCGATCCTGCAATTCCTTTACTAGGTATATACCCAGATGATCAAAAATCATCTTACAACAAAGACATTTGTACCAGAATGTTTATTGCAGCCCAATTCATAATAGCCAAGACATGGGAACAGCCCAAGTGCCTATCAACCCATGAATGGATTAACACATTTTGGTATATATACAACATGGAACACTATGCAGCCATAAAAAAGATAGAGACTTCACATCTTTTATGTTTACCTGGATGAAGCTGTAACATATTCTTCTTAGTACTCAATACTACTATGAAATCAATATATAACCACCTACACACTCCCATGAATGGCAAAACATAACTATAGTCCAGAAAGTAGAAGGGAAGAGGAGAGAGAGGGGAAGAGAGGTAGGATACGGGAGGAGGGAGGGTGTTCGGGGGGACCTCACCTAATGTGCATGATGCAACGGTACATTTGAAAACTATTAAGAAATGAGTATAATTGTGATGGATGTGTTACTTAGTTCAGTGTAAGCATTTCACATTGTATATCGAAGCAGTACCCTGAACTCCATAAATGCATCAATGTACAAAGTTAGGATTTAATAAAAAACAATTTAAGAAAAAGACTGCAAAACATTGAGGAAAGAAATCACAGATTACACAACAAATGGAGAAACATGTCATGCCCGTGGATTATCAGAATCAACATTGTTAAAATGTCCACACTGCCCAAAGTGATTTACAGATTCAATGCAATCTCCCTGAAATTACCAAGGTCATATTTCAGAGATTTAGGAAAAATAATTCTACACTTCCCTTTGGAACCAGAAAAAAGTTGAGTACCCAAAGCAATCTTAAGCAAAAAGGACAAATCTAGAGGCATTACTTTACTGGACTTTAAGTTTTACTACAAGACTATCATAAGCAAAACAACGTGGGACTGGCACAAAATATACCTAGACCAATGAAACAGAACAGATAACTCACATATAAAACCACCCACATACAGCCAAGTGATCTTCAACAAAAGAGATAACAATATACACTGGGGAATAGAAGACCTATTCAATAAATAGTCCTGGGAAAATTAGATAGATAGGCAAATTCAGAAGAATGAAACCTGATCTGTATCACTCACCATTCACAAAAGTTGCATAAAAGACTTACCAGTAAGCCGTGAATTCTAGAAGATAATGTAGGAAAAGATCTTCTTGATATTAGCCTAGGTAGAGTTAAAATCCCAGTGTCATTTAGAGCAAAAACACAAGTATATGTGGGATGACTAAATTAAAAGATTTTGCACAGCTAAGGAAATAATCAACAAAGCAAATAGACAATCTACAGAATTGCAGAAAATATTCACAAACTGTACATCTGATAAAGGGCTAATAACTAGAATCTACAAAGAACTCAAGAAAATCAGCAAGAAAAAAATAACCCCATTAAGAAATGGGCAAAAGTCATGAACAGAGGCTTCTCAATAGAAGATAGAAAAATGCCCAATAAACCTATCAAAAAATATTCACTGTCACTAATCTTTAGGGAAATGCAAATTAAAATCACAGTGAAATATCACCTTACCCCAAGTTTGAATGGGTTTTATTAAAAAGTCCAAAAAGAATGGATATTGGCATAGATGTAGAGAGAAAGGAAGACTTAAACAACTGTTGGTGGAATTGAAAATTAGAACAAGTTTTAAGTAATAACACTATGGAGTTCCTCAAAGAACTAAGAGTAGACTGGGATCATTTGAATCTGCCAATGCTGAGTATCTACCCAAAGGAAAAGAAGTCATTTTATCAAAAGGACACCTGAACTCATATGTTTATTGCAGCACAATTCCCAATCGAAAAAATGTGGCATCTATATTCCATGGCATAGGTATACTATGGAATATTGCTCAGCCATATAAAAGGATGAATTGATGGCTTTTGCAATCATTTGGGTGGACCAGTCTCCTAAATGAAGTATCTAAAGAATGGGAAAACAAACACCATTTGTACTTGTTATTAAATTGGAACCAACCAATGAGCACATGTACACATAGGGAAGTAATAGTGGAAATCAAGTAGGTAGAGGAGGGAGACTGGGTGGACAAAAATCTGCCTAATGGGTACAAAAATGTATGCTATCTGGGTGATGGGCACAACTTAATAGCCCTGACTCAAAAATTATAAATTGATCCATGTAACCAAAAACCTTCATGCACCAGGAATAGTTTGAAATAAAACGAAGAAGTTAATAAAAGTATCTTGTCAATGAGAAAAAAAAGAAAGAAAATGACTTGGTTTTAGTGTATCTTAGAAGGTGGTGACTAACTGTTCTAGTTTTCTCAGGGTTCAGGCAATTCCCTAGAGTTGAGACTTTGAATGCTGAAAGTAGGAAAGTTTCCAGAAAATCAAATGAATAAATAAACACATAACTGTTGCTGTAATTAGATATATATTTTTGTAGAAAATGCATTAATGACACTTTATTCAAACTGTGATACAGCTGTTAGCAGTGGAGACCAGTATAATGGTTGGGGAACTAACAAGCCTTTCTGTGGGGCTCTTCTCACAGCTCCACTTGGAATAGCAGAGACTGTAACACACCAGTCTCTTAGTGCACTGTTGTGATCCACGTGCTGAAAATTTGCTGTTCAAATGGAAATGTAGGTCACTTTTCAACTGTGAACTTATTCTAACGATTGAAATGTAGTTCCATGTTTTTGACATTGTTAATTTGTATGTGCATGGCTTTGTCCTGAAGTGCTTTGTGAAAATGGTGGAAATGCTGCCAAGGGCTAATGGCGCCAGCAAAGGTTAATGTGCAACAGTAAACTTTGACTGTCTTACGCCATTAAGCCAATGGGTCTTAATGAATTGAAAAACAAGAATTTAGAAGCCTACTGCCCACATGAGCCAAGTGAAATAATTGCTTTCTCTTTGGTTGTTTTGTTCTACAAAAATAAAAGTGCATAAACTAGACATTCTGAAAGAATAGTAAAACTCTGCTTCACTTTGTCATTAATCTGCATGGCTGTAATAGGTAATTAAATTGACTGGGAGAAGTTTGAATGTGAAGAGAAATGCCACCAATCCCAAAAGTGTAAGATAAGGTCAGATGGAGACTGATCAGTCCTTCCTCTTCGTTTTCATGACCGTTTGTATTACTTTAGATCTTAATGAAAGGTGACAACTTTTGGTTCAGGGTGTAGCAGAAAACTTTGCTCTAACCCACACTCCTCTCCTTTTCCAGTGCTTCGGCTCCTGAAGGAGGGGGCAGATCCTCACACGCTCATTTCCTCTGGAGGGTCCTTACTCCATCTGGTAAGAACTGTGGCTCTCAGTGGGACCATGTGGGGACACCAGGAGAAGGAGAATAAATTACAGGCTCAGAACTCACAGTCAAAATGCACATCCAACAGATGATCAGAAAAACAATGTTTCTAACTAGCAGGCTTAGGTAACGAGCTGCAGCCATTATTAACTACTGCATTGAAGTTTGTAAATAATCTTTAATAAATCAAGTTAGAGTCTCTGCCCTAAAGGAAACACTTTTAAAATCTAATAGTATTTGACAAATAGATAAAATAATACTACATCAATCATATTGTGGGAGGGGGAGAAAAAGGGAGAGAGGGGAGAGGAAGGTGAAAGCGGAGAAGAAAGAGGAAGAAGAAGAGAAGGGAGGGCAGAGAGCCTGGCACGTCTTCGCACGGATTTAGTGTCTGATTTTGATGAGTTCCTGCCCAGGAGGGGTTGCTTTCTTGATCTTGGAAATAAAGCCAGCAAGCCACCATTGCTCTTCCCTAACAGCATCCTCAGCCTCTCAAACACCCATCTGATTTCCACACACAGCCAGGGCATGCATCTCTTGTATCCACAGTGTCCCAACAACCTTCCTTCTGACCTCAGGAAACTCCAAACTCGTGCCTATGTCCACACAGTGATCTGTCCCTAAGCCCCACCAACAACCGTCGTGACCTGGTCTCTGGCTACTCCCCTCCTGTTCTCTCTGCTGTGTCCACACTGGCCACATTGCTGCTCCTGGTAATTCTCCCCGGACTCTTGCTGGTTTTCCGCTTAGCACATGCCTCCAGTGCCCCCCTGGCTCCCTTGCTCCTTCTCAAAAATCATTGAACTAAACAGCCTTGCCTGCCTGCCCTAGAGGATATAGTAACAGTAACCCACCACCAACACCACACAGCCAACTCTATTTCCATCCCTTTGCCTTTTCCCCATCAAAGTTTGCTATCAAAGAAATTACATGTTCATGTGACTATTTTCTATTGCCTGGAATCTCAGCTCAGGGACTTGGCAATTTTCACAACTTGTGTATCTGTGATGCCTGGGAGGGTGCCTGGCATTGAGAGTGTCTGGTGCTCAGTAGATTTGTTGAGTAGATCAGTTAATTCATATCTGACACCATGATTGATATTGGGAGTGAGAAGTTGCAAAACATATATTCTGTGCTAAGTTTGATTTTCTGAGGGAGACAGAAAAATAAGCCACTGATTATAGCAGACTAGACACAGGCTAAGCAGTGATAGTGAAGGATGGAAACCATGAAGCTACTGTGTGTGTGTGTGTGTGTGTGAGAGAGAGAGAGAGAGAGAGAGAGAAAGGGAGAGAGAGAGAGAAAGAGGGAGAGAGAGAAAGAGGGAGAGAGGGAGAGAGAGAGAAAGGGAGAGAGAGAGAGAAAGGGGGAGAGAGAGAGAGGAAGAGAGAGAAAGGGAGAGAGAGAGAGGGAGGGAAAGAGAGAAAGGGAGAGAGAGAGGGAGAGAGAGAAAGGGAGAGAGATTGAGATGGTTCCTTTGCAGATCAGTTACAAAGCCTCTTCTCACCCTCTGGTCATATTTAATTACTCTTTTATCCGAGCCCTCATACTATGTGATCCCTGCTTCTCTGTAGATCTTGTCACAGTGAATTATAATTAATGGATTATGTGCCTTTTTCTCTCTGCTAAACTGAAATTTTAAAAACAGTGACTGGGTTAGACACTTTAATAGTCTTAGCTTGTGATGCGTAATAAATGCTCAGCACATAGTAGATGAATGAATGAAAGGGCTCTAAGCATATAAAGACCTGTGTGTGATGAGAAGATAGTTTTTTAGGTTCAGGTAGCAGAATGTAAAGTAGAGTCAGAAGAGAAAAGAAATGAGAAGATTAAAGTGATAAGGGAGATAGGAAACACTTTATTAATTCTGAATCCAGGGCAAGAACGTTGCATTTTCCTGTTGCCATGCACAGGTTGTGAGACTAAGAGAAAGGAGAGGCTGGGTCTGGTGGAATCAGCGTGAACCTCGTGGCAGCTGAAGGAGGGAGGGCTCTTTGTTGGAGTCATGCTCTCCTAAGGTTACCAAATAAATAATAACAAACAAAAAATTACAGATTGCCAGAGAGACAAAATTACAGGGTTTCAGAATGCCTTAGGTCCTAAAAAAGGCAATTTAGCCATCTGCAGTGTCAAGTGTGAGAGGTTTTGCTGTGCCCCCACCTTTGGGCAGCCCACGTGTGCAGCCTGATGCTTCACCAGCACCGCAGCTCTGTGCACACAAGATCAGGTGGCTGAGATCGGCCTGGGGCATTGAGAGAGCAGTGGGAGCATTGCTGTTTCCCAGAGTTGTGTTTGTTTAACTGACTGACTCGTTGAGTACGCTGTTCTCCAAAAGACATTTCTCTTTGATGGTCACACGAACTTTTAGGTTGACGGTTTAAAATTTCCACAGAATTAAAAGTAGATATTTGGGAAACACATTTTAATATTTTGGTCATTTGACATCTTTCACTTTATCTTCTTTGGAATACATTTTCAACCAATACCTCTGAATTAATGTATTTATCTGCCACTCATTTAATAAAGCACATATTAAACAAACAGGTTTCAGGTGCTCTGGGAGCCAGACGAGGAATAGTGGCCCAAAGTAGCAATATATTGACCCCAGAATTTAGTCTCATGACAACATAGAAGAAATTTCATATTTAACTCTTTGTGAGAAATTATGTTTGTAGAGTGAAAAAAAGAATGATTCAGTGTTTTCTAAATATTGTCCCGGGCTTTACGTATTACCTTTAATCAATGAGAAATTGAGGAGTTTCCAGTGGCTGTGGGATCCTCTTGAATGGAATATGACAGAAGCTGTTTTAATTCTCTGCTATGATAGCCTCAGAGCAGAGTGAAATACAGCTTAAGTGAAATACATTAGGAATAGAAAATATCATTCTTTTATCAAGTGAATTCTAATTTTAACACAAAGGGAGGCACTGAAGCAGTGGAATTTAGGTACTTGTTAAAAATATTGTGATGGGCGGTGCCTATAGCTCATTGGGTATGGCGCCGGCCCCATATACTGAGGGTGGTAGGTTCAAACCTGGCCCCATCCAAACTGCAACAAAAAATAGCTGGGTGTTGTGGCGGGCACCTGTAGTCCCAGCTATTTGGGAGGCTGAGGCAAGAGAATCGCCTAAGCCCAGGAGTTGGAGGTTGCTGTGAGCTGTGATGCCACAGCACTCCACCCAGGGTGATAAAGTGAGACTCTATCTCAAAACAAAAAGAAACCGTGTCCAGGACACATTGTTCATGCCAACAGCAGTAAGCGTAGGGCACGTAGTCCAGTCAGATAGACGGTGGAGATGCAAGTAGTTCAACAGAGAATCCATTTTAACAGCCAACAGAATATCTGGAAATTTTTTAAATATGAAGACAGTTTTAGCAGTGACTTAATTTGTGGAATTGGGGACAAAGTGTTTCAGTATTTTCCTTTTCATATTGCTTGGCCATTTTAAATAATAAACACACATGTTTCATGTAACAAGAGAAACTGATATAATGCAGAAGTATGCAGGACTTTGTTTTATTAGAAGGTTAAATAATTTAAATGCTTTAACAACTTTGTCCTCTTACAAGGGAGTCTGGTGCCCTGAATGGGGCTCCTGTCTGTGCATCACGGTCAGTTCCTTTAAAGTCTCAGATGCTGTAAGAAGCAGAGAGAATTAGCAACTTAAGACAGCAGAGGCAGGTCCACAGCTTAGTATCTTCAAAATCAAGCAGAAAATGTAATTTGGAAAAGGGAAGACTATCAAAACTCTGGAGAACATGCCTAAAGAAATATCTTATTTTTAAAATATCTAGATATTAAATAACAAAAAAAGTTGGTAGAAGAAGTTGCCCTGCCCACCCACACCACAGCATCTGGGCATTGGCTACTTAACTCCAACCCTCTTCTTAGCTTATCTAGAATAAAAAAGGGCAAACTCTGTGAATGTGAACTCCAGCAAAAAATAAATCATAGCAGAAGACGATATATCCTCTGCAGGGCTGTTCCCGGAGTTTCTTAGGGGAGGTGGCACCCATGTAGGATGGCACAGCAGAAAGCTGAGGGTAAAAATGAAGGGAAGGAAGTGCCCTGGGGGTGTGCCTCAGAGGCTGCTGCCGGGGGCTGGCAAATAGGAGAGGGGGCGGCCCTGGGCTGTGAGCAGGGGCCTCTGCATGTTTTCGCATGGACGTGATTCAAGATTCAAAATTCCCAGTGGACTGTGCTCTTTAATATTCAGCGTATCTTGGTGCATGAGAAGCAAACATCCATAATTAGAAAGTCTGTAGTCCAGAATTTTAGAGTATTAGTAAAGCATCAGCGGAATCTTGAATGAAAATCATAACTTTGATCTGCACCATAGTATATTTTTATCATGACTACCTTCCTGCATCGCTTCATGGGGAAAGGGGGAGAACAGATCAAATTCTGCCAATTCTGGGAATGCTGCCAGAAGCCAAAAGGCATTCAGTTTTCCATTTTTTAGTAAATACACCACACAGCCCTAATTCTTTCAACACTGAATTATTTTAAAAGGCCCTGGTGAAGTTACCAGATAGATTCTGTGTGTATGAAATATTTGTTTTATTTTTTTATATCTTGGCAGCATGGAACCCAAATTATTAAGAGTCAGAATGTTTTCTTGATAAGGGGAAGGCAGCTAGCAAGTCACTTCTTGCAGACTTCTTGTAGAACCATACCTCTCAGTGAGAAAATTTGTAATATCTAGCTTCAAAACCACTGGGGAAAAATAATCTTTTCTGGGAGGAATGGGAGTGCCATCCCAAGAAAGGGTTTGCTTTAGGAGTGAGGCTGAAATTCACCCACTCAGAATGGCCTTGTTTAAATAACTCCAGTAGTTTATATCACTCTCTAGACAGGCCAGACTGCTTATAATTCCACAAATGCCTGTTTCTGTTCTTCCTCTGTTGCTCATGCCGGTTTATACTCTGGGGGGCTCCACCGAGATGAGCCAGTCACTCACCTCCTGGTCTTGGCTTTTTGACTGAACAGCCCCTAGAGCAGGTTGCTGGGGGATGACAGCTGCTTAGCACAGCATGGGCACACAGTAGGTCCTCAACAGTTTAGAGATGCAATAGTGTAGATAGGTAAGAATTCTCAACCCCAGGCCCTACCCCATTTTGGTTAGATGCTCCAGATTGTTTAGGAGGAGGTCCTGAGTTCACACACTGGACTGTCCAATTAATTCTTATCAGCCTGTTAGGAACCCATTGCAGTGACTCCATAGAATACTATGAGTGGTGAACTGTACTCTTTCTCAAGGGTAGCTCCTAGGCAATTCAATTTGATGGAATAGTGGGTACATGGAATGTACCTATAAAATCTTAGCCATTCAGAATAAAACAAACCAATGCTGCAGCTGAAGGAGGAGTGTTCATATTCACTTAAAAGAATAATTGTTTCATTAGGATTTCAGATTTCTGGATGAACATCAGTGACTTATCTGAATCTTTTTACTAATGGCCTGTTTCTTAGAGTCTAGGTCTATTGGCTGGAAGCTATGGCTATTTGGAAGGCAAGTGGAAATAATGCATATAATTCAACTCAGTTTTTCTATGGCAGATAATCTATGGCAAGGTAAAATGATGGGAAGTCCCTTCCAGATGACACTATAATGAACATGATTCTGCACTGTGATACAGGGGCAGAGAAGTGGAGGTGACTGCATAGATACAAGCATAGGCTGAAAGGGATGACTCACGGCATTGATGACACATAAAAAGGCAATGTCAAAAGTTTTGGGCATTTGCAACAAACTCAATTAATCTTTGTGGAGGCCCAACCTAGGAGCAGGGTCCATTAATGCCTGTGGAGCTGATGGCAATCTACTGAAGAAAAATAAAGTTAAAGTGATGAGAGATAAAAACACAGGACATGCAGAATAGAGTTTTTGAAGATGGGAACACAGGGGCCTACCTTTAGATTGTGGGGTTCCAGTGAATGGCCCTGAATGTTTGTTCCACTCAGCTTTTATTGAAGGCTTTATCTCATTTAGCCCAGAAGGTAAATTGAAGAAGAGTTTCAGTAGTTTCTCTGAGTAAGCATGTTAATTCTTATTCTATCTATAATCCTTAACTTTAAGGGTCTGAGCAGCCTTGAGAAGTTCAAAACCTGATCCTTGTTTTGGGGTAAGGGGAGGTTAATCCCTTTTAGTCCTTTATGGAGTAGATGTCATGGCATCATTCTCCTCTGAAAAATGGGTAGAACAGAAAAATTTTCCTCTGTTCTGCATCCCAGAGGCTTCTTTCTCTGTTGATTAGGATACAAGCCCCCTGCCTCCCATATTTCATGTTTCCTTGATCTCTGCCCTGGCCATAATACAAATCCCCCTTGATTTGTCTGTTGACTGGTCAGGGAATGGCCTGGTTGATGTTTCCCGCCAGGCCTTGCACACAACTTCCTTCCACTGCCATTGTTTCTTCAGAGTGTTCACAGACCCAGCAAGGGTATTTGCAAGCTGTATCCCTTGCAAGTCAGGCTTCTAGCAAAGGAGGACCTGCCCAGGTAAGTAATTAAGCTGCTGGTTTAAAAGTAAACTAGCTAAACTGTTTTTATTCTGCCTTGCTCATCTTTTTTCTCTGTTTTTCCTTTTCTGGAGATATTTTCCCTTGCCAAGAATGGAGTCTTTGGTCCCCATTCTGCATGAATCTCTCCCTTTATTTTTATACTGCAGAATTTCGAGGGCCATCACCATTTGTCCAAGATGATTGTTTTTTTTTCTAGATGTTTTGAATGCATCTTCAGATTAAGAACAAGCAAAACAGTAATACCAAGATCAATGCAGCAATCCCCAATGACCCTCCTAAAGTTTTAACCTACTTCAAACCACTCTAACTTAACTTTGAAAGTTAAGGTCTGCTAAATCTTTGTTAAACTTTCTAAAGTATTAGATCCTGGAAGCAAGTTCAGATGTGCCTTTGATGCTTAAAGAATTTGTTCTCTTAGTTTTGAAATATCACGGGGTAAATTGTTATCCAATCCTATTAAATGTCTTTTTATTTTACTCCAGTCATGTTCAATTTGATTAAACTTAAGGGGAGTAAAACAGAAATCTGTAGTGTTCTGATCACATAATAGCTGGGCATGGTGCTCCAAACTGATTACTCTAGCTCCAAGCCAAGTTGTACTTTACTGAGATCATTGATTTGATTAGCCAATTTTTGATCAATTTCAGACTATGAATTCCATAACCAAGTGGAGTTGTTTAGCCAGTCATTGACAAAGTGTACTGTTTGAAGGGATTGATGAATGGCAGCTCCAGCAGTGGCTGTCACTGCTATCAGTCCTATAATGACTGCTATTAAAGTGAAAATAAATCTTTTAGACCTTCTCAAAATAGTTTTGAGCATGTCAATAATATGAGTAGAGGTAGAAGCTTCCTAAGGGCATGGGAGATGCACAGAGACCCAAACTCTTTCCCAAGATATGACTAATAAAATATAAATATTTTCTTAAAAGTGGAGTTTATACAAATAAAGAATTGGCAATCTTTACAGCTTATTGTCTGAGAGTCAGGAAGAATAATAAATTTTCCAATAACAAGCATGTAAGGGTGTTTAACACAAGCTTGTCAGGGGATCTTATAATTAGCTTTGACATATTCCTCATAATAAGCAGAGAGAGAGAGAGGGAGGTAAGTTGGCCAACTGAAGCCAGCTTTTGGCAGAGGCTCCTGTCCAGAGGGAGAAATAATGGCCAGAAATAACCCCATAAAATGGAAGATTGGGAGCTGAGCTGAGAGAGAATCAATAGGTTCACATCACCCCTGCTGCAACAAGCTGAGACTCCAAGGAAACAAATTTCATGTACAAAACTCATCCCAAAGAGGACAGGAATCCTTCCCCACATCCCTAGGAGAGCAGGTTGAGGCAAATAGAGAACAGAGGATCTTTTGTTTCACCAAAGGGGAGAGAACGACCGAGGGCTGGGACTCCCTCCACAGAGAGATACTGCTGCAAGCCCAGGAAGTCTCTTGCCTGGGCCAAAAGTTGATCTAATATTTTTGCTACCTTCCTGAACTCCCAATCCACCCCTTCCCCCTCTCCTGGGGGACTGGAAGGCTACGCCTTGCAAAATCCGGAGCGTTTGGCAGATTTTTGCTAGAGCAGGGCACCTCATAAGCTGTGGACAGTTGCGCTGAAACTATAACTTTAATAGAGGTGGGGAATTACAAGGGGAGAGAAACTTGCCCCGTGTTGGAAAGAGCATAGCTTAGGTCCTGCGCTATTGACCACTAGGGACTGTGGCCCACTGGCTCCTCTGCTCAGCTCACAGCTGGGCTCCTGTGACCCCTGCAGCCCATGGCCAGCAATTCCACCTTCTAGCTCTCGAGACTCATGCCCCTAGCTGGCAACTCCTGCCCAGCTTCTGCAAATCATGGCCCACAGCCGGCCAGACCCTGTGACCCATACCCCCTGACCAGGGACTCCTGCCCAGCTCCTGCCACCCCTGCGGTGGCCAGAGACTCCACCCTCCAGCTCCCCACCTGGCTCCTGTGACACTCGACCCACAGCTGGCAACTCCCACCCAGCCCTTGCGACCCCGTGGATAGCAACTCCACCTGGCTACTGCTGCCCGCAGCCCAGGATGGGCAACTTCACGCTTCAGCACCCTGCCAGATCCTGAGACCTGTGGCCCACAGCCAGCAACTCCTGCTCAGCTCCAGTGACCCCTGAGGCCCTGAGGCCAGCAACTCCACCTTCCAGCTTCCCACCCAGCTCCTGCAGCCTGAGGCCAGGGACAGTGGCTCTGCCCTCCTGTTCTCCACCCAGCTCCTGTAACCCTTGTGGCAGGTGGCAACACCCTCTGGCTCCCCACCAGCTCCTGAGAACTGCACACAGCAGTACCCCAGACCGGTGGCACCACTCCTGACAGTGACAGCACCACCCTTGACAGTGGTGACAACTCCATGGTCCCTCCCACTGGGGTCAAATTGAGCTGCCAGTGGACCCCTGCTGCCTAAATGCTGAAGACCTTTTGAACTCTCCCACCTGACCAGTGTTTGTGTCAACCAGGACAAATGGTTTGGAACTCTTGACCTGGGCTAATCACCCAGGGACCCTCAAAGGTTGTACCCTGGTTGTGTTGTTGTGGGTGTATGGGATTCTCCCCTTCCAGTTGTTTCCTGTGGTGGGGGGGCAGGGTGTCTTAGTTGATTATATATCTCCACAGCTGAGATTTAAGCCCAAAGCCACTGATTCACTAGGCTTGGACAGAGACTAGCTGAATGCTGGTCAGCACCATCTAGCCCCACCACACCAAGCAGGTGCCCAGAGTTTCAGGCAGTAGTTCTGAATGGGACCTTTGTAAAGCTCTAAGAGAAAAGCCTCAATCACCAGGCCCAGTTCTTTGGTAAAGGGCTGGTTAATTATAACTCCAGGAGCCCTCAATTCAGTTTCACCTTGCCAGCTTCACTAGCCCAACAGTGAAAAATAATCATGGGGTGGAATCAGTGAAAAAATTTTGGCAACACGAATAATCAGAGTAAATCAACTTCCCCAAGGAATAACAAAGGAGACTCAACAGAAGATCACATTCATAAACAAATGGCTGAGATGTCAGAAGTCGACTTCAGAATTTGGATTGAAAATAAGATTAACAGAATGGAGGTAAAGATGGAATTAGAAATTCAAGGGCAATTCAAAAGAATTCAATGACTTCAAAGACAAAATCACCAAAGATTTTAACACATTGAGGCAAGAACTTGCAGCCCTCAAATATCTGAGAAATACAGTAGAATCCCTTAGTAAAAGAATGGCACAAGCAGAAGGAAGGATCTCTGACATTAAAGGCAAAGCTTTTGAACGCTTCCAAACACTCAAAGAGGAAGAGAAGTGGAAAGCAAAAACGGATCATTCCCTGAGAGAATTACGGGAAAACTCCAAAGAGCAAATATTTGCCTCATAGAAATCCCTAAAGGAGAAGAGGATGGTCTGAAAGGCACAGATACTCTACTCCAAGAGATAATTGAGGAGCACTTCCCAACCATGGCAGGAGATACTGAAATTCAGATAGCACACAGTTTCAGAACCCCAGAATGACTCAACCCAAATAAAGCATCTTCTACACACATTTTAATTAAATTTGCCAAACTTAATATAAAAGAGAAAATCCTACAAGCAGCCAGACGTAAGAAAATTATAATGTACAAGGGGAAGAATATTAGAATGACTGCAGATCTTTCTGCTGAAAATTTTCAAGCCAGAAAAGAATGGTCATTGACCTTCAATCCCCTAAAACAAAAAAATTTTCAGCCCAGGATCCCGAATCCAGATAAGTTGAGCTTCATTTATTTATTTATTTATTATTTTTTTTAAATTTTAATATATAATTAAATCATAGCTGTGTACATTAGTGCAATCATGGGGTACAGTGTGCAGGCTTCATATACAATCTGAAATATTTTCATCCAACTGTTCGACATAACCTTCACGGGATTTTCTCATTTATTGTGTGAAAACATTTGTGTTCTGCGTTTAGTAGGTTCCACCTGTCCCTTCTAAGATGCACCATAAGTGTGAATCCCACCATTTACCCTCTTTCCACCCCCCTCCCTTTACCTCCCTTACCCCTTTCCCCATCTTCCTGTGCTATAATTGGGTTATAGCCTACATATGAACGCTATAAATTAGCTTCATAGTAGGGCTGTATACATTGGATACTTTTTCTTCCATTCTTGAGATACTTTGCTAAGAAGAATGTGTTCCAGTTCCATCCATGTAAATATGAAAGAGGTAAAGTCACCACCTTTCTTTAAGTCTGCATAATATTCCAGAAGGGACAGGTGAAACCTATTAAATGCAGAACACAAATTTTTTGCACTCATTTTATCCTGATTTTCCACTGATGAAGAGAACAGAGAGAGGGGGTTTGTGCTAACTCCAGATGCTTCCATCTGATTCTTTCTAATAATTCCATCTTTTTAAAAAATTAAGCCATACATACATAGATCATGAATACTTTTATGCCTTTGTGGGATTCAATGTGTTGATTATTTGTCCAAATTGGAGTGCTTATACCCTACTAATTAACATAGCTTTCATCTCATTTACTTAATCACAGTGTTAGACATTTGTGTTCAATACTTGATAGATTTGACTCGTACCCTTGCAATATGGCTCATAGGTGTGGTCCCACCATTAACCCTCCATCTTTTGATAAAAATCTTTGAAAATGTCTTTTGGAAAACCCTCTTTATGGGTTTATGGTGGTATTTTTAAAGGAACTGCCATGTTTTTATCGGTAGGAAGCTGTAGTTTTTGTTTTAGAAAGAGCTATACTTTGTCATTTATTCCCTGAGATTTAGCGTATATAGATAAAAGTGCCTGAATCAACACCAGGGGTCTCATATTTATATGGCACTCATTCTAACTATTTTTTGAATCACACTGAGATTAACAAATGCAATGGAAGCTCTGCGTCACCTCAACACATTTTCGGCTCTGCAGATGCGGACCTCTTCAGATGTGCACACCAGGGCCTTGTTCTGTCTTTTTATATAAATAAATTAAATGAATTTTTTTTATCTAAGTGTGAAAATACCAAGATCTCCTATTTCAGATGATATTTGTTGGTTCAATGGTGGTATAACTCTAATAAAAACACCAGAATTTTATTTCTTACTAATAGGCCTTCTACATTTAGTGGAAGACAGAAAATTAATGTTATCAACCTACATAATTATCATTAAACTATATGAAGAAAGAACACACTTTTTAAAGATCTAGGAGAAAAAAGTCCAGAGGAAATAAAGTGTGCATTAAAGCTCTGAGGTAGAAACTTAGTAAGGAGACAAGTGTGCCCGGAAAATCCTTTAAAATGAGTAGAGGGTTTGGACCTTGAGCTAGAGGCAGGAAGTCAGCCATAGTCAGCCCGGTGGGATTACTAGTTCCAAAGTCATGGTTGCACAATTTGTAATATCGCTAAAACATGCTACTAAGATGATGCAAAGTTGAAATAAGGACACAAAATTGTTATGCAGCATGATTCTAACTATGACTTTTAGAAAATGGTAAAAGAAATTATTTTTAAAATAGAGGAAATAAAAATCTAAAATAATACAAGTTGTCCATAGGTAGAGGTTAAGGCATGTCTGTAATTGTTTTATTATGATTAATATGTATGTATGTTTTCATAATGGACAAGCAAGCTTTTGGAAAAAAAAATTATGACACTGTTACTCAAATTACATTGGGATACAGCTGAAAATACATCCATAGAGAATTGTTGAAATGACATTGGAGAACTTCTAAATGGATACAGTTCCACCTGTCAGACTTCTTCTAATAATAGTTTCCCTTAAGAGAGCTGAGTAGGAAATGAAAAAAAAATAAGGAAAATGAAGCAACAGAAGGAATTTGATGAAGAGGCTTATTGGATGGTGCCCACGAGAAGCATCCTGCCGTGTGCTTGGCAGAGCGCTACCTCCCAGGCATTGTAAGGTGTGATCCACACCACATCATCCTTCTGGTCAATTCCCTTCGGGAAATGCCATATCAGGATACAGCTGCCTGTTGAAATGACTAATATCTTTGCATATATAAGTTGCTGAATGGTCTGGGAGTAAAGAACATTGGACAATTTCCCTTAACCCACTTTTTCCTGAACTCATTTTTTTTTTTGGCCGGGGCTGGAGCTGAACTTATTTTTTAACCAGACACAATGCTTGGAGCATTGCCCTGGAGAAAGGACATATTCTCATGAAAACATCCCCATTATTTAGCCAGGAAATGTGATTAAGTAGAGAAAGAGATTGTTTACAGACAGACATTGCCTTTCTCAATAATGGGGGTAAAGTCCATACCAAACTAGCCCCTTGGGAGACTAAAAGGCATCTGAATTCAAATTGATGAAAATATTTGTGTTGGATTTCCACTTCTCAAGACCAAGAATGCTATACAATGTCAGAAGTAAGAGATGGGGGAGTGGATTCCATCAGGTAAATGGAAATTAGGAAAGGTAGGGTATTGCCTCTCAGTTTCCCTGAAGTCACAGCCTGCCCTTCCCATCCATCCAATTTTGGTTAAGTTGCACAAGTTGCGGTGAAGTTTACGCTGCCCTTCACAATGTCAGGGAATTACCAGCAATCCCCTTGCCCATGGGTCTTTACCATCTGTTTCCTCTCCCTGGAGGATTGCTCCACTGTCCCCCGCCCCACACCTATCCTTGCATTTGAATTTTTGAGAGGTGTTCATTTTACTTTTGTGCGTGTGGGGGGTGGGGGCACAGCCAGCATATCATTTGCTCACTCTTTGTCAGCCTTAGGTGTGTCAAAACTCTTGGTCAAAGATAAAATACATAGTAGAAATTGAGGTCAAGCAAAATAGATAACACACATTACAGAACCGTCAGTTCTGAAGAGCTCTTTAGAATGAGTATGGCTGAGAGAATTTCCACTAAAACTCATTGTCCAAGAAGGTCCAAAACAGTCGTCTGCAGCTCTAATTTTTTGGCTCACAGAGTAGGATAGCACTTACAGTCTGGAGGATGGGGGATATATGGATATATACACTATGAGTATACTGAAATGGGCTGCTTTTTATGCATACAGCAGAAAATTGTTCAGAGAAGAAAAGATTTATACTGAATGAGTGAGCCCCGTGCAGGATAACATATAAAGTAGGTTTGCATATCCTCCAAAATGGCTTTTATGGTAGAATGTTTCCAGGACTAATTTTCTTCTCCCTCCACCCTCATAGAAATTCAGCTCTTGGTCAGAAAGAGGGCACAGTTTGGAAGAATTGCAGTTTATTACATCATATTCTGCCTTCCTCACTTGGACCCTGTAATTTCAGGAATTAAAAAACGCTGGCTAGCAGAGTGGTGCAGGGGAAGTGTGCTAGGCCCATAAAACATGCCAGCTGGCCAAACTATTAGTAAAAGATAGGCAGATCAAAGAATACTGCATGGTCAGGTAGAGGAAGTTAGCCACTACACTGACTGTATGACCTTGAACCTGTCAATCGCTGCTCTGAGAGACTCAGTTGTAAGTTAGTCGGTTGTAAAGTATAAAGTTATAAAGTGACTTCTCCCGTAAAATGAACTATAAGAGCTGCCTCACCTTACAGGCTTGTTATTAGGATTAAATGTATTTGTCCAAAAGTGTCTAGCAATGATATGCACCATATAGCTTTCCAGAAATAAAAACAAGTAATTAAATAGTACATATCCAATGAATGTGCCAAACATATTTTTGCGTAGCTTGTTTGATTCTAATCTTTTGGAGTTATTATCAGTGTTTTTGATTTATGTTTTTGTTTTGGCACATACCTATAAACACTTTCTTAGGATAAATTCACAAACACAGGCTATGTCTGTCATGGGGTATGCACACATTTTACACTTTTTAAGCACACTTGAGCTGCCCAGTAACATATGAAAATTTTTCACACTAAGATTGAAAATTTGGTGTTTTGCAAATTTTTTGTAAAACTTTCAATCTTTTTGTTTTTAATTGAATAAATAGTGCTTTAATTTCTTTTTTCTATCAGCGATTGCATTTTATAAATAGCACTGGGAGATGTTTGTCTTATTTTCCTGTTCTGTAAGAGCTACTTATAGTTGAAAATACGAACACAGTTTCTCTTGCCAATTTGAAATTTTTCCTAGTTTATCTTTTCCTTTTTTTAAAAAAAAAGTGTATTTTTAACACCCCGAGGTAGTTGTGTGTGTGTGTGTGTGTGTGTGTGTGTATGTGCAAAATCACATGCTTGTGTGTAATTTACGTATGTGTATCTGTCAATCCTTTCCTTGTGGTTTCTCCCATTTTTCATATGCTTATGATGCTCTTCCCACCTAGAACCACGTAAACAAGCACCCACATTTCCTCTTAGAGAATGATTTTGCAATTTTCTATTTTTATATTTGAATGTCAAATCCATATGAAAATTTGTACTGATGATGATGTGAGTCAGGCAGCTAGCTTTACTTCCAAATAGTCTTGGCTCTCATTTGATTCTCACATTTTACTGCAGCCACCTCAGAATACACATTGCATCGTTATTTTATTTCTCTTACAATTTAAGAGAAAGAAGTATAGTTAGTCAAGTGAATAGTAGGCAGCCTCTCCTGGGTGACTTCCACATGTTTTTTTTATAATCTGTAGACTAGCTTGAACTCAGGCTATCAACATGTTACTTTAAATAACAGATGAATTATTTGTTTTGTTTTGTATTTTGTCTAAAAGGAAGTTTTATTTTTCAGATACGGTTTATGACTAGGATGAATAAAAACTGGCATCACCTTCAAATCCAAATAGAGAATAAATAACTAGAACTCTATGACAATGTGTAAGAGAAGTCTGGAAGCACATCCTAGTATGTACTAGCTATGCCTACATGATAACATATGTCTTGCATACAAGCCTACCTCAAGCCTATGCTATAGCCAAGACACACAAATTCAACTCTACCCATACTCTTTTGGTCTATGATTACATGGTGTCTAAATATGCAGATGAAAAATATATATATTTTAAATTTTTTGTAGAGATAGGGTCTTGCTGTATCACCCAGGCTGGTCTTGAACTGCTGGGCTTAAGCAAAATTCCTGCCTCAGTCTCCTAAGTACTGGGATTACAGTCATGAACCACCACCCTTGGCCCAGACAAACATTGTAAAGTTCAGTCAAATATCCTAATGCCTTAACAATATAATTCTAGGCATCTGTATGTATTTTTAAATATCTTGAGTCTCAGTGTAGCACCTCATTTATATTTCTCCAATATGGAATGGATGGGAGGAAGTTGGTAAGCTGTACAACAAAACCAACTGGTTGAAAGATGATTCAGAAAGTTATCCCCACAGATATGCTAAAGGCAAAGATAAAGAATATATCTTCTATAAAGCTGGGTATCGGAGTGATACTTAAGTATGCGATTAAAGGAAATCTTACCTAAATTGACAGAATTTTTCAATTCTGTTCTCTAAATTTGTTTCTAAGGGATGATAAGAAGTAATCTTCTTAAATCTGTGGGTTCCATCTATTTTAAAATAACTTGAAATCTACCTGCTGACTTTTTTTGAAGCTTGTATTAAATTTGTGACAACTTAACATACAGTAAAACTCGTTTGCATTTTTTCTCAACATTTCAGCAATAGATAATCTAAGGATTTTATAGTTCATATGTAATATCCATTTCCATATGTTATTTCTCAAGCTGAGATTTATGCTCACATAGACAAAAAACCTTGAAAGGTACTATAAATGTAACCCCGAATTCTTTATTCCTTGAGGTACAATCAATGGACTTTCTCTAAGTTGTTGCATTGGTTCCAGAAAATATTCCTTCTTATTAATATACAAGCCTGTTATTAGATGGAAATCGTATTTTCATCTACAAACTCAACCCATTCTGCTAATCTGATTGACTTGTTTGCTCCCTAACAGAAAGCAAGACACCCTTGGAATTGAACAGCATGTTGGTTGTGATCAAGAGAAAGTCAGGATAATTAGAGGGCAATTCTTAAAAAAAAAAGAAAATTAAACATTAAAAGTGTATAAATGATTTTGTTACATGGATACCTCTTATACTGCTTAAATTGGGGCTTAAAATGTCCCCATCACTCAAAGGGTGTTCATTGTACCCAATAAGTAGTCTTTTACCCCTCCCCTCCTTCTCTCTCTCCCTTTCTTGATTTCCTATGATCTTGGGCCCATCTGTGCTCATTTAGGTCCCAGTTATTAGAGCGTACATGTGGTGTTGACTATTCCCGAGATAGCTCACTGAGGATAATGGTCTCTAGTTCTATCCAAGTTCCTGTGAATGGTATTATTTTATTCCTTTCTTAATCTACTTGTGAATTGATGGGCACTTAAGTGGATTCCAGAATTTTGTGATTGTGAATAGTGCTGCAGTAAACATTCGGGTGCAGGTGTCTTTTTAATGAAATGAAATGATTTCTCTCTCTCTCTCTTTTTTTTTTTTTTTTTTTGCAGTTTTTTGGTTGGGGCTGGGTTTGAACCCACCCCCTCTGGCGTATGGGGCTGGCGCCATACTCCTTTGAGCCACAGGCACTGCCCTAAAATGAATTCTTTTATTAGACACCCAGTGGTGAGATTGCTAGGTTGAACAGTAGTTTACTTTTCATTCCTTGGAGAATCTCCAATGTGATCTGTAATAATCTGCAGTCCCACCAACAGTGTATATGTCTTCTTTTCTTTCTGCATCCATACCAGCTTCCATTTTCTTCATTTACTTTTTAATGGGGTAAGGTGATACCTCACTAGGGTTTTTTGGGGTTTTTTTTTTTTTTTGCAGTTTTTGGCTGGGGCTGGATTTGAACCTGCCACCTCCGGCATATGGGCCAGCACCCTACTCCTTTGAGCCACAGGCACTGCCTTCACTAGAGGTTTTAATTTGCACTTCCCTGATGATGAATGATGTTGAGTTTTCTTCATACGTTTGGCCATTTGTTTATCTTCCTTTGAAAAATTATTCCTTATGTATTTTGTTTACTTTTTAATGGGATTGCTTTCTTCTTGCTGATTTGTTTGACTTCCTTGTAGATTCTGGATATGTATATTAGGCCATTATCAGATACATGAGAGAGCCCTGGGCAAGCAAAAAAGCCTGGAGCCTAAGGAAAAGGAAGGGAGTGCTATTTTTAATTTGGTTAGGATGTCTGTTTCACACTCACACTAAGTCTACCCATGGCTCTCAGACGGACCTCTTTACATTTCAGGGCAGTGGCTTTCCAATATTTAAACTCATTATCCTTTACAACTTTTGAGAAAACATTGTGCCTCTGACTTATTTTAAGTTGTGTTCTATTATTTCCCACTATGAGTTTAAAAAATTTTATTTTTAAATTTTATTTGGAAGGAAAATAGGTTTAGTGAGGTAAAATGCAATAATTTCTGCTAAATGGTGATGTTATCATTCGATTAAAAATGGACATTAATATACATTGCATCTGAGAAAAAATTATGTAAGTATTTTATCAATGAGCTTTTAGCTAATATATTCTTAAAATGTAGTAAATCCAGAAAATATTCCAACTGTACATTTAAAAATTGGTATCATGACCTATATCACTTAGGTTTTTGTGAATTCAGAACATTCTAATACAGGGCAAATGTCACCCTTAACAGACATGAGTAAAAGAGAAATAAAGCTATGCAGATTTAAGATACCCTAATTATATTAATAAGGAGGTTAAAACCAGCATTTCAAGTCGAATTATTTTAATGCCCAGACAGTTTTAACAGCCTAGTGTTGACACCCTTATACAATTTGGAAAGAATATGAAGTTTGCCTTTTTTTCTCTTTGTCTCAAGGACAAGACTAGTAGACTAGTATGAACACAACAAATCTCTTTTCAGGTAGACCTATTTTAGGGGAAAGTACATAGGGAAGTTGAGAATCTATAAATTAGCTCTTAGGAAACTCTCTAGAGAGAGTACTTTGTGAAATTTGTTTTTCTGTACTTCCAGGGTTTCTGTACCCCAGTTTCCAGACTCTAGTCTAGAATCCACTAGTTCAAGTGGATTTTTGAAAAATCCAGGAGCAAATAATTAACTCAGAATAGCAGAAAAAGAGATGGTGTTTTGCCATCAGAAATATTTCTATTTTGTCTTAAACTTTCTATTTTGTCTATTTTTTACTAAATGTCAACTTAGACATTTAGTCAAAAGTCAACCCCTGAGGAATCAAAGTCAATGAATGTGTTAAGTGATTGAGTAAAGCCTGAAATACAGTGTGCTGAGGACCGAGCTTGAAAACACCATATTTTTATAAGGACAGGGGTGATATAACGGTGGTGAGAAGGATGGATAACTCCTTTTTCCCTCTTTATCTAGCATCTATTCATTCTTCTGTTATTATTTTCCTGGTGACCCAGCCCCTCACATCCAATCTGGTATACTTTCAATGGACTTAATACTACCCTATCTCAGGAAAAAGGTTAGTGACCCCAGTATTGCCAATCAAAACTTCACATGCTTGATATGTGACCAATCAGTGTTACAAACTTAACCATTGATATTTTGTTTTTTACTGGGTCTTCTGGAAAAGACTTGTGTTCTTCTGCATCAAAAGCTGTATGTGTGTGGACTAAAAACTATTGGCCATCTCTTGAAACCATGAGTCAACCAGGAAAGCTTCACCCAGAAACAACGGAGAAGTAGTCCTGATTACATGATATAAGCTGTGAGCTTTAGGTCAAGCTTCACCCATAGCTCCATTTGCATATAGAATATTCATTTTTATAAACTGCTACAGTGTTTTGCCATCAGAAATATTTGGAATTTGGCTCTCTGTTACCTGGAACTAACTATAATTGAAACAGGACATTTGCAAACTTTTTCATTTTCTAAAATTGGTGTAAAAAGCTCATTACAATACATTGTGTACTTTCTATAAAATCACTATTGCTGATTTTTGTTTGTTTGTTTTTGGAGACAGGGTCTTGCTCTGTCACCCAGGCTTGAGTATAATGGCATGATTATAGTTGACTGAACCTGAATTCTTATCCCCAGGAATGGGTGATCTTTCAGCCTCAGCCTCATGAACAGCTAGAACTTCAAGTGTAGGTCACCATGCCCAGCTCATCTAAAAAATTTTTTTTATAGAGACGAGGGTCTCTCTATGTTGCTCAGGCTGGTCTCAAACTCCTGGTCTCAAGTGATCCTCCACACTTGGCTTCCCAAAGTACTGGGCTTACAGGCAGGAGCCACTGTGCCTAGCCTCTTTCTAATTTCTTTTTTCTAATGCAATCATAGCTCACTGCAGCCTCCAATTCCTGGACGCAAGCAATCCTCCCAAGTAGCTAGGACTATAGGTATATGCCACCATACCCGGCAACATTTTTAAAAATGATTTGTTTATTTTTTTGTAAAGTCAGGGTCTAGCTATGTTACCCAGGCTATTCTCAAACTCCTGGGATTAAGTAATTTTCCTGCCTCTGCCTCCTGAAATTCTGAGATTACAGGTGGGAGCCTTTACACTGGCCTATTTTCTAAAATTTTAACAGCTGTCTTATGGTGGACATTGGAACCAGTTATACCTGTATACTCTAAAGGATTAATTCCTTTCAATGTGGTTAACTCATTCTTATAATGTGCATTTTCCTAATGGGTATATGTATGCACATGTGTGTGGATATATATGTATATATATGTACAGGTATTTGCACATATACACACATTATGAGCATTATGTTGTGCTTTTCCTGAAGCAAAAGAAAACAACTCAAAATAATAATCTATGAATATTGACTATTAGTAATAAAACCTGAAATATATCTTAGACCTAGTTTAAAAAATTATAAGCTGTTAAGTATAATTCAGTGGTTTTAAAGTTATGTAAGATTTGCTTAAACTTTTCTTGGTATTACTGTCAAGAATGAGTCAATTCATGATGACATTTCTCTTATAATTAGAAGCCTCCCCTTCCACAGCTGAGAACTTCAAAATATGAGAGGAACCTGACATCAAAAATCCTTTTGAAAACTTCTGTTTGTGCTGTCATCATTTTATGAGTAAAATAGATCATAAAATATCTGATAATAATTCTTCCAATTAAATGTTCCCATTTTGTAATTTTACTTACTTCTCACATTTGCTTCTCTCTTCTTTTAGAGAACAGAAAAATATTAGTCATGCCATGCACAAGTTGACAATGTAAGATTTTCCCTTGATAATATACTTTTTAAAAGGTTGAGTTGGACAAAATAATGAAATAAACCTATTCACCACTATTGGTTTACTAATCTTGGTAGGGGTCTAGCTCCTTTGTAAATAGCGTTCTGATCTTTTCAAGGGGACATTTTTCCACTGAAAATTTGAAACTCACAGATACAGAATGAATTATGGCCTTACATATAGAAGATTGCCTATATACATACATTAGAAATAAGATGCAATCATGATACTGAGAAGTAGCAGCATAATGTACCAGTAAGGAAGACAAAAAAAGAGGCAGTTTTTGAAATAGTCCACAGAATTTTCAAGTCTTTCAAGAGAAAGAATAAAAAAGATATTTTCGAAGCCGATAAGAAGGACACTATTAGTTACTTTTCATAGCCAAACACAAGTTGAGAACATATTTCTTTTTTGAAATATTTTTCTCATGAAACATCATAAAATACTGAAGTTGCAAAAATATTATATATTAGACATTGTTATACTCACCAACAAGTTTGATTGACTCAATGGTTCTGGGATTACAGTTGTGAGCCACTGTAGCAGCCTACTGTCTAGAGCTCTAACAGCTGTCTCATGACAGACATGGGCTCCAGTTACACCTGTTTACTTTAAATGATTAATTCCTTTTCAACATGATTAACTCATTTCATAAAGTGTATTTTCCTGTGTGTGTATGTATGTATACATCTATGTATGTATATAGGTACATATATACATATGTACATGTGTAAGTAGTGTTTTGTATTTATTGACTTAATATAAATAGTATCTTATGATATGTATGATTAAATTAATATTTCAGCCAAAATATTTTCTTTTGAGATTTTTTTCCAGGTAGCTATTTGTTGTTATCACCCATAAAACCATTATAGAACCTTCCATTGAATGAATATATCACAGTTTATTTATCCGTTCTCTTGGTTTGAGATTTTTCCATTTTGTAATTTATTTTCATTTTTGCTATATCAGACACTAATGCAATGAACATTTTGCATTTATATCTTCATGCACACATAGAAGAGTTTCCATGATGTATACCTAGGAGTGGAAGGTCTAGTTTATGGGTTCACATAGAGAGAGAGATCAATGTTCAAAGTAGTTGTGCCAATTTACCCTGGGAGGTCTTATTTTTCCAATCTACTCTCACAATTGGCAAAAGCTTTCAAACGTTTTTTCCAATCTAATTGGTATTTAGTGATATTGTTTTGCCTCCATTGATGGCATCTCCCCGAGCATTGGTGAGGTTCAGCATATATTGAGATGCTCTTGGCCACTGCTATTTCCTCATCTGTGAACTGACTTTTCATAGCTCTTTGCCCATTTTCTATTGGGTTGTTTGTCTTTTCTCTGATTTACTTTATGATTTACTTATACATTTGGTACAATGGCTACTTATTGTTTATTTGGGTTGTAAACATCTTCTCCCTTTCTGTGATTTGTTTTTTAACTTTGTTTATGGCATCTTTTGCTGAAAAAGACATTTTTATCCTTTTAAAGTTGTCAGTAATGTCATGCTTTTACTTTAAGTGTCATTCTTGTGTGTATTATTGAGAAATATTTTTCTGGTCACAAAAATATTTTCCTATATTTTCTACTAGAAGCCTATTTATAGGGAGTGAAGGAGATTATATAGATATATATATTACACACATATATATACACACACATATTTAAAAATCATAGTCATACATTTAAAATTTACAAACTGTTATAAAAAGAAAGGAAAGTAATTACTATAATAATGATTATGTGCCTACGGAGGTTTTTCATTGCTTTTCAAAATAGGACAGATATGTAAAGGCATAAAGAGAACAAGTTGAGATAAAAATTAATTATTATTTTGAATATAAAGGGGTATGAGCATGTCAATGGTGTATTCAGAAGTGGAAAAGGACAACATATGTGATACCATCAGTAAAGCATTGACCCCAATGTATTTCTTTTATTTTTTATTTTTTATTTCCCAGTGTATTTTAAAAGTGTTAAATACACCAATATCCCACTAGGCAAAAGCAAAAGGGCTCAGTTTCTGTTCTAATGAGCTCACTGATTTTACCATTGACAATATAAACACATAGGGCATCTCAGAACTTGTATTTGTGAAAAACAAGAAAATATACTAGGGAAAGACAACCAGAGTCTATAGAAAGGTCAATGAGAAATCTATTGCCATATTTGCTTTCACAAATCACTAAAATGTATTTGATAAGAAAGAATAAATCTCAGCTACTGTTTTTCTGTGTCTACAGATGGGGTCTCCAACCACAGAGCTAAAGTCTCTATAAAAACTCCTCAGATGAAAATCCAAATGATTTCATAAGTGGAAGAGGTCCTGGAGATTATCTGGCCCCATCTCTAATTTCATAGTTGATGAAATGAGACCCCCAAAGGGTAACTAATTTACTCAAGGTGATGCCACTTATTATTGACAGAGTGAGGAGCCAGTAGTTCTCTGTTTTATTCCTAATTCTGATGAGCTCCATGACATAAGCCAAACACTGACTTTCTTTTTCTTTTTTTTTTATTTGTAGTCCTGTTTTATTTTTCTCTTTTCTAGTGACTTTTTTTAATAATTTTATTAAATCATAATTGTGTACATTAGTGCAATCATGGGGCACAATGTGCTGACTTCATATACAATCTGAAATATTTTGGTCGAACTGTTAAACATCGCCTTCACGGCATTTTCTTAATCACTATATGAAGACATTGATATTCTACCTTTAATAAGTTTCACCAGTCCCCTTCTAAGATGCACCGTAGGGGTGATCCCACCAATTGCCTTCCCTCCACTCAACCTCTCCCCTCCCCTCTCCTCCCTTGCCCTTTTCCCTGTATTCTTGTTCTATAATTGGGTTCTAGTCTTCATATGAAAGCTATAAATTAGCTTCATATTAGGGCTGAAACACTGACTTTCTTAGTGCTCAAGCTGCCTTTGTTATAGAACAGAGTTAATACCCTTAGTTCCTTCATATTTCACAAACATATTGTTAGAGTTTGTGTAATTCATGATAATGTATTTCAACTTCTGTGAAAAGTACATTGTTCATTCCCATTCTATCAGTTAGAATTCTCCTCTGACAAGCAAGAGAAAGCACACACAGCTTGCCTAAGCCAAGAATGCATTTACCACAATAATAAACCAGGCTAGTGCCATTAAATTCCCTGGATGAGTAATTGGATTGGTCCAGAAGAGACTGAGGGTGCTCCAGAGGAGGCTGGTCACTCCCAGAGTGATTCTCCTCCACCAACCCTTCCGTTTACTGGTGATGCAAAACTGTGGAAGAATCAGTTGGCTCACACAAATGAACCCTTTTTTCCTGAACAGAGCTGTGAGAGAGATTTACCACACAAAGACTCCAGAAATCTCATCAGCTTCCTCAAAAGAAGAAAGAGCATCCCAATTACTGGTCTCACAAGATGACATACAAAGAAAAAGATAAATTTCCCAAAGGAGATAAAGACATTATTAGGAAGAAAGATTTGTGTATGATTAACCAAAAAATAGCAATAGCAATTTCCCAAAGGAGATAAAGACATTATTAGGAAGAAAGACTTGTGTATGATTAACCAAAAAATAGCCTATTGCGGCCACCATATTTAAGTTCACTGCTTAATTTTTTTGCATTTGATGATATGGCCCTAGTTTGTCTAATTCACATCTACTTGATTAAAAAGGCTAACCTGGCATTGTTCTGATGCCTAATTTAGAACAGTCAACAAACAAGTTTGCCACATAAGAAAGCCAAAGTCTCTGAGTAAACTTTAGAAGGATTGATTTGCTGACTTTGTAGTCTCAACCTGCTTTCTTGACTCTTTTAATATAGCTGCAATTTCAGGGATAAGGAATTCAGATGTAGATAGGAAGCCCAGCCCCTGTTGATGAAGAAGCCCATACAATCTGATTTTTCATCACCTTATTTGACCTTCTGTGTCCATATCTCAAAGCACCTCCTTGACCTGAGAGCTATAGATAGAAATGTAAATCAGTTCCTCTATATTTGGTTCATACAGTTGGTTTCTCTCAATCTTCAGCAGCAATCAATTAGTTAAAGGCTGAGGAATTTAGGCAAAATCATTTTTTCTCTGCTCTGGCTTAAATGTCTTCGCTTTCTGGGGAGAGAGGGAATGTATTTAGAATAATATTAATGACAGTGTAAATCTATATTTTACTTGAAAATATGCAAGTACAAATTGAGATAAAAGGAAGGGGGAGCCAAAAGTACATTTATCTTTAAATGTCATGTAGATTTTCCTCCACTGTTTGTCCCCAACATTCCCTCCAAGTCCTCCTATGTGTGGGCCAAAATCCATCTTAAGGACAGAGTGATCTCTTAGAACAAACGAGATCATGTTACCGCTCCATATGAAATTCCTCTCTGGCTTCTCATAACCTTCGAGATGGCCTGCAACTTTCTTCACACAAAGACATAAATAGCCCCTCAGTTCAGCTTCCATAACTGTCGCTGAATCTTTCACGTCTGCTTGCCCCACCTACAACTCCTTTCCTCCGATATTATTAAACCCTCCCTCATCACTTCCCACTCCAGAACCCTTCCTTGAACGACTGTGTTCCCCATGGAATGCTCAGGTCAGGTGTCTTTCCTTCCAGAAATGCACCGAGCTTCGCATCTGAGTCCTGCTGGTGACACCCTGGGCACAGCCCCTATCATCAGAGCTCTCGTCACGGTGCACTGTCCTATGAATTCATTAATCTATTTGGTAGCTCCCTCATTAAAACTGTGAACCCCTGGACAACAGCAAGGGCATCTTACTCCTCTTTGTACTTCTAGTCCCTAACATAATATCTGCCCCGAAATACACAATAAATAAAAGTTTACCGAAGGCAGCTGAAGCACTCTATTCTTTTTTATATCATTATTAAGACGATGTCATTATTATGCTCATCCTCATCTTCTGCCATGAATCAAAGTAGGTATTATAATCCTTCTATTCTTCCTATGCTGAGAAAAGGGTAACTATGTCTTCTCTGCTCAAAGAAAATTTACAAGAGGGTATTCAGCTATCACTGCATACGAAATTAGGCTTGAATGCAGTGAGTTATCCAGTCACCTGGTCTCCTACTTGGAACGGGCTATGACTCAAAGCTTTTCAATCGGTGTGAAATCTCCAGAAGACTTATTTCACAGGCAATCAGGGGATGATTTGAAAAGCATTGGCGTGGATTCTTACAGAGTTCTTTGCCGGGGTAATTGAAGGTGCAAAAGGAGAGAGCCTCCCCTGAGCTCGTTATGACTTGATGTGATGGTTTCCAAGCAAAAGCAAAAGACAGGTGCAGAGGCCAGCAGTACCCAGTGCCCACTACCTTTCAGCAGGATGGAAACTGTTGCCCCTTGAATGCTACGGCTTCCAAAAAGAGCACCAGTAAAGAAACACCTCTCCAGTGTGTATACAACTGGACTAAGAGAGACAACTGATAGACCAGAACAGAAGGTATGAGCTGTATTGCAACTTGAGAGGTCACTGCTATTGCGATCTAAGCTCTCTTTCTTGGATTTGCTAAATACCACTGGAGGGGTTGGAGAAACATGAGGTTAACTGAAAGATCAAGTTCCTGAGTCTTGGCTAGTGTGGCCCCCAGCTTTCCTATTAGGGGTGGGGGCATTTCTTCGCTGGCATTTTACACAAGGGTCTTTCTCCATTCTCTTCGCCATCAGCCGGCCTAGAGCTTCACACCACATGAGATATTTTTAAAAGCTGACATCATTTAGGTATTCCATCCAGAGGAAATTTGAAAAGTTGACATTTGTACTCCCTAAAGTATCAATCTCTAATGGAAACAATGTCAGAGCCTTAAGCACTTTGGCATTTTCTGGACACGCTATAAATATACAGGATGTATTTTATCATGGACTGTATATTAAAGCACATGGACAAAGAAACAAGCACCAGGGAAAATGGTTTGGGGCAATTCTTTCAACATATTTTCCAAGGCCATTTCAAATGACTCCCTAGTCCTTGAACTCCCCAGTGATAATTTTAACAGCAGCAAGAGCCATCTGGTGACTGGCCTAGACTGCAGGTTGCATTTGGCTTCTGCTGATACAAAGTCTGCTGTCTTTTGTTACTAAGGAGACAATAGTCTAGGCCCAGTGGTTCTCAGCCTTCCTAATGCCTCCCAATGCCATGACCCTTTAATACAGTTCCTCATGTTGTGGTGACCCCCAACCATAAAATTGTTTTCGTTGCTACTTTGTAACTGTAATTTTGCTCCTGTTATGAATCGTAATGTAAATATCTGATTTGCAGGATGTATTTTCTTTGTTACAAAGGGGTAGCAACCCACAGGTTGAGAACCACTGGTAGCCTATTAGAAAGATATTTAAAGCTTCTGTAGCACCATATTCCTAAAACTTCAGGTTGCTGCTAGGTATTTCTGCTTAGGCTTTCTTTTCTATCCCACCTATGGAGTGGCTCATCCTCCTACATGTAACTGCCCTTGACTGTTGACTTGTTCGCAGAAATCCTGTGCAGAAACCTTGGTCCACTAGAGGGACCTGTCAGGACTGGGGAAACGCAGGCAGTGCTCCCTTTTAGAGAGCAGCCTCCACCTTACTAAAACTCACTGCGTCATCTGCTTGGGTGAATCTGGAATCCTAGTAAACAAGGCAAGAGTCCCACCGGGAAACACATGCTTACAAAAATAGTTTTAGTCTTACCTATGATCTTTTTGCAATTTCAAGGACGTTTCGTAGGGGGGTGATCATCCAGGCTAGATGATCACTATTTATAAAGAGCATTCCAAGAGCACTACCCAGAGAGTTTTGTTTTTGTTTTTGTTTTTGTTTTTTTTGGTTTGCCAGCATTATCAGACAATAACAGACTTGCTACTTGGAGGATGTTCATTGTATGTAACAGAGGACTCTCAACTTGTCTAAAATGTATTTCTTGGCTGAATGACAGCTCGGCAAGCCCTTCATCAAGGTGTGGTGCTGCTCTTGGATGCCAGAGAGAGCGCAGCGGAAACCGAGTGTCCTGTTGTGTGTCGCCATGGAAGCCGCGTCTTCACAGAGCCCCACTGTAAATGTAAAAGGTTTAACAATGAGCACTTTGTTTGAAACTCTTCTTACTCCACGTTTCCTTGGAATATGAAACCACGAGAGGCACGAAAATCTCTAAAGGGCCTTTATACGTAGATTTATGTGGTAATTTTCTCATTACTCTGTTCTGAAGAAGAGCTTCTTACACCAGGCTCTGAGCTTTGCCTTCAGTTACAACATGGCTTTGCATTAAGTGTTTTAATAAAATGTGAAATTAAATGATCATCCCCGGTGATATTCAGCTGTTGGTTGAGGTAAAGAAAAATGTAGCTTGCATAGAATATGAAAGCCAAAGAGATTATTTTGTTCCCAATGAAGAGATCATTGGTCAAAGGTCATGGTTCCTCTTGGGCTTGCACCTCTCCCTTAATTGGGAATATGTTACCACTCTTTCCTGCACCTTTGAGAATTACAAATAATCTAAGCAATTTGCAGCTATGGAAGGTGTGCCCTGTCAGAAACTAGCCAGTTTAATTTATTCTTGATTGCACATTTAACCATGTAGTATTGGCTGAAAGTAATTATTGGTAGTGATAGTTTTGTAGCGTTTGTTAACCATCTGTACTTCTGTCTTTTGTAATGGTAACAGATGAGAAATAGAAACTGGTTGAGTGGCAGTGATCTATTGACTGCTGGACTCATCAGTAATGAGAGTACAGACCAGTAAAGGGACTTGGAATATGTTTAGTATGTATATAAAATGATGAAACAACTTTTCATGTGACTTGTTCTAAAATAGCAAAGCAGTGCTTTGAAACCATTGTGGTTTTGGTTTATTTTTTAAGCAAGTGATATTGACTAAAGTGCAAAAGGCCTTCCCACTAATGATGCCAGGGACGGTTACAGCAAGGGTTTTTGCAAATTGATTATTCTTGTTGGGTATTATTACTCCAACCTTCTCTTAAAGACATAAAATAAAGACAACAGCTGTATGTTAATTGAATAAATTCTTCAACAGAAGTTTCTCACTTTTGCTTCCTGGCACTTACACAGCAGTATGTTCATTTCTGAGACCAATTATGTGAAGCGATAGTTTAGAACTTAGCTTGGAACAAAGACTTCCAGGGTTCAAATCCTGGTTCTGCCCCTTATTACCTTGACTTTCCTCGACCTCAGATTGCTAATCTATAAATGTATCATAGAAATTTCACATTATCATATGGAGATTAAATTAGATACTATAAATAAAGCATTTTAAACAGAACTTGGAATATGGTAGATGCCAAATAAATGTTACTGATTGTCAGGTCTGAAACTCCCCCGGTCCTATTATCCCTAATGTGACAAGCTATGACTATAATTTAATCTGATATTGGTGTTATTGCCCTAAACTAACACACACATATTTCTAGTAAAGGAAAGCCTGAAAGTTGCCACATTAGGAACCATGATTTCCAAGAATTACATGGAGTCCAAACTGTGACAAACACTGAATAGGTTCAGTATCACTGGCCAAGTCTCTCTGGGCATCGAGGATGTTTTTCCATGTGGGCAAAACTGGAACTGTCTAATATCTGGCACTTGAATCAAGACATAATGACTTGAGTGAGATTGCTCCCTGTAGTAGATTTTACTTACAGGTGTTCTATTTGCATCCTATAAGTGAAGTCAAAGTAAATAATGATGAAGAATGCAAATCATTCTCTCCAGGTGTAACACAATCACTTCTCTCTTTTTCTTTCTGACTACAACATTCTAGTGACTTGCACAATGTTCTTGAAGGCTATTGGTAGAGTAAATTAATAGACACACAGTGTAGCCCTGCACAAGAAGCAATACTTATGGGTATACTTCTTTGGTTAGTGAGTTTAAAATCAAGGTCAAATGCCTAGAACAGACACACACACACAAGTTCTTTACATTATATGTTGAATACATAAACCAACTGATGATGGCACAAAGAAATTGGAATCTGCTGATCACACAACCATATGGGAATTTAGACATTATCTAAAACACATAACTTGCTTTACATATTTAAAAAGGAACACTTGGCATCAGGTTTATTACATTATTGACTCAAGGTCACAAAATGAATTAGAGGCAGAGTTGGAACTAAGATCTATAATCTGTCCAGACCTCCTCCACCACATCATCCTGCTTCCATTGGCAAAATAACTCTGACGTTGCTTTCAAGGATTCAAAGTAAATGCCAAATAAAACCTTGTTAGAATCTGAGAACATATATGAATTTTATTTCCTGACCCAACCTGCCAAACTAAAGCCAGATTGTTAATCTTGTTTTATTTCTTGCTTCAAAAATTGACACGCAATTTAGTTCTTTCCAGAAGGATTAAGAGGTTTCTTTTGTGTTAACAGGTATTTACAACAGAGTCTTAAAAATACCGAGTAGCAGTAAAGAAAATAAATCAGCCAAAGTTCAAGTTACCTTTCAAATATCAATCATATGTTGACAAGTCATTCCTTTCAAATTACAAATTGCTAAGAACTGTCCAGCAAGTAACAACTACTAGTGTTTAAAATGCAAGTCTTCTGTGAAACTATTACTATCTCCTAAAGGAATAGTTTATTTTCTGCAAAAGGAAGATTTGTAATTTTATGTATGTTATATTCAATTTTCATTAACTATTATCATATCATTCCTGATACCCCCTGGTATGGGAAGTCTGCTTTCTCTCCCTCTGGTAGAATTTGTAAATACTGTCATTTGTGTTTTAAAAAGTACTTAAGTGAAATCCATATCTTCATATGTAGAGAAAATCTAGTTATTCATCAATTAACTGATTGGGTCTTAATCATGGTAACTTCTGCCCATTGGGGATGGGAGACCGCATTGGCTAAAAACCCACTGCTGCCACCTAGTGTTGCTGGACAAGCATTGCCTCAGCTTGATCTCTGCATCAGAAAGAAATCATTCTTTGTATTAGAGAGCAGGGAAGGAAGAGTGGAGAGAAAGAGAGAGAGAGAGAGAGAGAGAGAGAGAGAAACGTTACTTTAGCAATGATCTTAGTAATTAATTATTTAGGAAACTTTTGTCTCTTCCTATTGACTCTGTTATATTTCAATATTCTGAGTTCCAGAAATGCTTCTTTAATATGCTTGGCTTTTTAATTCATTGAAGGCTTTAAATTGATGAATACTAAAGACAATATGGTAGCTTAAGGCAATCATCCATATGGATGAAGTTCCCTATAAATAGATGCTGCAATAACCCATGTGTAAAAGCAACATGTCCTTTTTTATTCTATTCCTATTGATTCAGACCCCTCCAAAGACGTTGCTGTCAATAGCTCAGCCGAAGGCATCAGCCACAACCCACCAAATCATTTTGCTTTACAGGGCAAATACAAGTTCAAGAATCAAACCCACTGCCATATTCTGATAGAACTGATCAAAAGAAGTGCAATAATTTTCTTAAGTGAATTTGTTGTTGTTGTTGTTGAATAGGAACTACCTTTCAAAGAGTCTAAAGTAAAGACATTTACATGACTTTAATGATTTGTATCTCTTGGGTAGAGGTGATTGTATTCTATTCATTAGAAATTTGTCGTAGCAAGGAACATAGAAACAAGGATGCCTGGAGCTCCATGATGGAGGGCACATTGAGTGAGTGGCAAAAGCATGATGGTAGGAGAGATAGGTGTTCAGAGAAGGAGATAATTCAGATCACCTCCGGCTCTGCTGAGCACAGGGAGAGCAGGTGTGTGCTCAGGGATCCAGGAATTCTCTTGGGTCAGGGGGCAGGAGTGTAGCCTGGTAGAGTAGACAGCACTCTCAAAAACAAAGGAAGTATAATACAGTGGTGAGAAACTTAGATGCGGAATTGTTCATCAATCTTATGTATATTCTAACCACCTTCAATTTTTCCTACTCTTACTCATTTCCATAGACTACACCTGCACAAAAGTAAATCAGGAAAGCTGTCCTTATTGGTGTTACCAAAACAGATTTCAAGACATTCCCTTCTAAAAATGCAAATAAATAAAATGAGCTACTTCTGATATCTTCAGGTTGGAGATACATTAAAAAAAAAATAGAAATGAGCCCTCAATCTCCGTGGCTGAACACATGAGAAAATTTCATTTCTCATTCATATAATAGTTAAAGGCAAAAGTGGCTTTAACCATTAGTGCTGTGGGCACAAATGTCACTCTGAGAATCAGAGACCTAGGGGTAGTCCACCATGAGGCACTTGCATCTATTAACAACTTGAAGCCTTTCAGTCTAGACAGGACATGAGAAATCAACAAGTGTGGAGGATTGCACAAGACATTTGTGTGACCTGGAATTCACATACATCACTTTCACTCTCAGACAAAATTCAGACATGTAGCCACAGCTACCTGAACTTATGCTGGGATATACTGTCAAGATTTGTGCTTGAGAAACTGAGGAAAGGGGAATATATATATATGTGTGTGTGTGTGTGTGTATGTATATATCACCTATATGTACACATATATATGTATGTAACATGTTCATTTATTGATATGTATGTACGTATCATTTATTTATATATATGTACATTGATATATATGTTACATACATATATATGTATGCAACATGTTCATTTATTGATATATATGTAACATGTTACATACACATCTCATAGATTCCAGTTTGTCTAACCTGTATGTAGTAAATGATGGCTAACACATCAAATCTAACACATCACCTGTTTTTGTACAGTCCATGAATTGAGAATGATTATTATATTTTTAACTGGTTGGAAGAAAAAAGAGAAGAGAATGCAACAGAAAGTTTACAGCCCACAAAGGTTAAAATACTTACTTATCTGGCTCATTACAGAAAAAGATTGCCAACTCCTGGTCTACTTGTATCACTTAGGATCCTAGAAAGAGACAAGTATCATCTTTGCTAGAGTGTTTAACTAAGTGAGTTGTATGAGTTTTCTATTGCTACATAATGAATTATCACAAATATAGTGGTTAAAAATATATTCATATAGTTCTCACAGTTTATGTGTATCAGGAGTCTGGACACATGAGTTGGGTCCTCTGATCAGGGTGTCACCAGTTTGCAAATCCAGATGTCAGCGAGGGTTGTGGTCTCATCAGTGGTTTGACAGGGGAAAGATTCCTCTCCAAGTGCCCTCAGAGTGTGGCCAAATTGAACTCTTATGATTGTGAGACCAGTGTCCCTATTTTCTTGCTGGCCAGAGGCTGCCCTCAGGTCCTAGAAGCCGCAGTGAAGATCAATTTTTTGTGTCAACTTTACCGGGCTATGGAGTGCCCAGAAATTTGGCTAGGCATTATTTTAGATGTGTTTATGGGAATGTTTCTGGATGGGAGTCACAGTTGAGTCAGTGGCCCGAGTAAAGCAAATGTCCCCCAAAATGTAGATGGGTCTCATCCTGTCAATTGAGGGCTGAATAAAACTAAAAAGTTGAACTTCCAGCAAATATGAAGGAACTTCTACTAAACTGTGTTTGAGTTGGGGCATTGTTTATTTTTTCTTCCTTCAGAATTAAACTGAAACATTGGCATTTTTGGAGTCTCCAGACGGCCAGCCTCTAGGCTGGGACACCACCATCAGCTCTTGGGATTCTTCAGCCTTCAGCCTTCAGCCTAGCACTAGAACTACACCATTGGCTCTCTTGGACTCCAGCTTGCTTGATGCAGATCTTGGAATATCTTAGATTTCATAAGCATGAAAGCCAATTTTAAACGTATCCTAATTGGTTCTGTTTCTCTCGAGAACCCTGCCTCAAACAACCACCCACAGGTCTCCATGTAACCCTCTCCGAAACATGAAGTTTACAACATGACTGTCTTCTTCTCTGCTTTATCAAGATCAGAAGAGTCTCAAATACAAGTTTGTCAAGGGAGTATTGCTTTTCGCCTATTTTATTGGTTAAAAACAAGTCACAGGTTCTCCCTGAACAGAAGAGGAGGGTATTACACACAGGCTTGACTCACTGGGAGCCCATCCTCTGGTTTTCCTAACACAGAACTATTTATAAAGGTTTAGTAAAGTAGAGGGAAATCAAGAGGGGATGGGAAATCCTAGACTATGGACACCCTGAGACCTGAAAGGGAAAGTAGACAAGTGTCCAGGACTAGGTGAGACTTCAGCTGCAGGACGGGACCACCACAGAGAGACCATCAGTGAGGAATGCAGCAACTCTCATCCCTTGTCTTGGCAGGATAACTGGGGGCAGAGCTTCCAAAGCTTCTCTTTCTTCCAGTTCTCTCTCTCTGACCCTTCCACCCGCTAATTCTACAGCAAGGCAGAGAACAAGGATTGCTGATGGATACAGTCTTTGGGGATCAGCCTCCACGCAGGCCAGGGTGGAGAGAGGTGGAGAATGGATCTGTAGGGGCAAGTAACAGCTATTCCACACATCCAGCTTTTTACTTTCTCAAATTTCAAGCAAAATAGCAGATGTCCTTAAGAACAAATAGCATATTGAATAAGTATGCTTATTGGAAAAATAGAATTACCAGAAGGTCTGCAGCCCCATTAAGAGGTCCACTAAGGCTGCATGAAATCATCTGAAGAGCCAATGCAGCTTGACTTGCCTCAGGGGCGAAGTGCTCTTAGGAAATATTGATGTTTACCTGATTCACAGCAAGAAAGTGCAGCATCATGCTTCACTCTAACCAAAGTACGCGACTAGAGAAATTTGCTTTATGGAAAAGATGAAACAGCTCCACCCGACACTGTGAGCAGGTGACACCTGATAGTCCTTCACATTTGAATTTCCAGCTTAGTGTCAATTTTTCAAACTATTCTGACCTCACTCCCACTGAGACAAGTTTTCATAGAAACAGAGGCATGCTTCCATCTGTGGGAAGGTGATGTCTTAAAGGCTAGTCTTTCAGAAAGCAAATTTCTAAATAGTAGAGCCATTGGACGACTAGATCAGCTTCCCCAGACGTCTTTGGGATTTCTCTCTCTAGTCATCTATTAATAGGTCCAGATCCCATATACTCCTGCTCTACTCTATTGATTGCAACTGGGACAGGTGCCTTTGAAAAGGAGGCACACACCTGCAATCTCAGCACTCTGGGAAGCTGAGGCAGGTGGATTGCCTGAGGTCAGGAGTTTGAGACCAGAATGAGCAAGAGCAAGATCCCATCTCTAAAAATAACTGGGCATTGTGGTAGGTGCATATAGTCTCAGCTAATTGGGAGGCTGAGACAAGAGGATCACTTGGGCCTAAGAGTTTGAGGTTGCTGTAAGCTATAATGTCATGGCACTCTAGTGAGGGTGATGAAGACTCTGTCTCAAAAAAAAAAAAAGGCAGGAGCATATGGGATCTGGACCTATTAATAGATGATTAGGGAAAGAAATCCCAAAGAATTGAGGCACGTTTTTGTTTTGTTTCCAACACATACCAGAATAGGTTGTGATTATCCAAAAGAGAGTTTGTAATTATTATCATTCTTAAATAATACATTAAAAGAATTTCAGTTAGTCTTGTGTGTAATAATGCCCAAAATACTAGAGATATAGATAGCAGGAAATGATTCCAGAAGAAATGAGTTGGGGACATATCTGATGCTAGAAAAACTTGAATAAATTTTTTGGTTAGTATAAAAGGCTTTTCACACATTTTTCTGCCATGCCCAGCACCAAATACAATATTGTTATAGAACGAAAATGTTCTGTAAAGAGTTCAGGTCAGGACTCTGAACTCATTATCGGTGTCATTAAAGGGCTCATTAGCTGTTTGTGATACTATAGCAAACTCTCTACAGCATATTTACTGGTTCTCTATAAATAGAAAATTAATTAATTAATTATGAAGAAAATAAAGTAGTAACCATGCTAGAATATAAGGTAGTATTGTTGTAAACATTTGTTAAGGTTCAGCACATTACAAATGAATTACAGTGGGCAGGGAAGTTTCATCAGAATATGAAATTCACTTATGATTAGTGCTACTGGAGTCAGATACTATATGAGCTCATAATGATGAGATATTGGAAAGTCTTTGTGTATAAAGTATAGCCTTGAAAACCACTAGCAGAAAAATTTCACAATCTTTCTGAATTATACAAATATGTTTTCACATAAAAGTAAGAATCTTTAGAAGTTGGGCATAAGAGGATATTTTTAAACTACTTTTCTATTTTTTGCATCTTTTATATTGTGTTATTTTTATAAAATGAGAGTAAAATTCATTTAAGGAAATGAAATGGGGCTAACGTGTCTCCAGAAACTTGTTTTATACCAACAAAGTGTAGTGGAGAAATATTTGTTTTTTGAAGGGGAAGTGAATGGTAAATACTGAAAGAAGATATTGTATTATTTATTTTATTCAAGAGATACTTGCAAAATGCCTTATTCTTTAGTTCACTTTGGTGTTGAAGAGATCATGCATGGCCACATAATCCAACATTAAGTGAAATTTGGGAATTATGCATTTAATTTGATCATTAATCAAAAGACTTCAGAAAATATCACATAGGGTATTCATTTTCTAGATTAAAACATATATTTTTTGATAAATTTCCTCTTAGAGTAACCAGATTGTGCAATATAAAATATTCACTTTTTATCAAATATAATAGAACCAGAACAAGTATCATCTCTGAAGGACTTTCTACCCTCTGTCTATATATGTAATGTACATAACATTTAAAGACGGACAATTAAGTTCAGGAACTTGCCACTGTGCACTTATGGTGATAGCACTGCACAAGCAGCTTGGTAAGGTTTCATAACCTTGGTATATCAGGGTCTCACAGCTGTGCTCTTGACAATGTGTACCAGTGTCTTGAAGAGTGGTGTTCATTATTGTTGTGCATTATTTTGTTTGCCATTTCAAGAATGCTGGAGTTTGAATTACTGTTCAATGCTGGAGCAATGAACAACCAAAATTTCTTGTTAAACTTGTCAATAGTGGAAGTAGAATCAGGGACAAGTTAGTCTAAGTTTATAGTGATAATGCCATGAAGAAAATGGCAGTGTACAAATGGATTAAATATTTTTCTGAAGGGAGAGAATGTTTCACCATCTCTGCTTCTTCTGGGTGGCCGGTAACAAGCAAAAGTGACAAAATATTTGAGAAATTCATTAAATTGCATGTCAAAATCATTGGCTGACTGGGAGACACATAGCAGACCAAGTAAGAATTGATAGAAAATATTAACTGAAAATTTTGGCATGAGAAAAGTGTATGCAAAAATGGTCCTGAAGGAGCTCACAAATGAACAAAAGCAGAGAAGAATTGAAGATTGCTCAGACCTTGTAGAGAGGCAAGATGATGTTTTGGGACATGTTATGGTTATTCATGGTGATGAATCACTGGTGTACCAATACAACCCTAGAACAAAGCATCAAATTGCATAATGGAGGTCAGCCAATTTTCCATGACCAAAAATGTTCTGTCAGTTCAAGTCAATAGTCAAAATGATGTTGCTAAACTTTTTTTTTGTATCAGAGGGATTATTCATTATGAATTTGTACCAACTGAACAGTTAACCAAGTTTATTATTTGGATGTAGTGAAAAAAGTGAAAAAAAGGCTGCATGAAAAAGTTAGACAAAAATGACCTGAACTTTTTGTCAACAACTCATGGCTCTTGCATCACAACAATGCACCAGCTCATACGGCACTGTCTGTGAGGAAGCTTTTAGCCAGCAAACAAATAACTCTATTGGAACACCCTCTCCACTCACCTGATCTTCCCCCAGTGGCATTTTTCTTTCCCTGAAGATAAAGGAAATATTGAAAGGAAGACATTTTGATGACATTCAGGAGATCAAGGGTAATATGATGACAGCTCTGATGGCCATTCCAAAAAGCTCCAAATTGCTCTGAAGGGCAGACTAGGCACTGGTGTCAGTGAAATGCTTTCCAAGGAGAGTACTTCCAAGATAACCATAGTGATATTCAGCAAAGAGGTAGATAGTATTTTTTCTAGTATGAGTTCCTGATTTCAATTGTCATCCTTTGTGTATCCAGACTTCTCGTGCAGAGAAGTTAGCTCCTTCAGAGCTCTGTGCTCCTTATTGTCCCAGAGTTTGCTCTTACCACTTCCTGAAAAGTCTTTATGAACAACTAATTTCTGGAACTGAGTGCCCTGCCCTGGTTTCCATATCTCCCTGTCTTCCTGTCGTTGTATGTGAGATTTCCTCAATTTGAAATGTCCTTTCCTCTTTTTTTTGTCATGTAAAGTCTTTCTATTTGGAGGGTAGGCACACCGTCCTCTGTAAACCTTTCCTTGTCACACCCAGTCAAAAATAAGCCATTATTTCTGAGATCCTGTGTTATCTTGTAAATATCATAGCATTATTTAAATTATATTGCAAACATTTGTTCACATAGCTGATACTTATTTATATCTACCCCACTGCTAGCATGGTGGCACACAACAGACTTTAATAAATCTTTGTTTGATGAATAAATGATTAAATTCATGGCAGAATATTAGAGTTGGCCTCTTAAGAATCGATACTCTGTTTTATATACACAGGAAAAATAATGAATTTAAAAGTTTACCTATCAGCCATCTGTCACCTAGGACAATACTCAGAGCAAACATCAGGGACTAATACTTTCTTGACCCTGGCATATTCACCAATTCCTAACCTTTTGAATTTGCATTTGTGCAGACGCAAGATGCCTCTGTTAAATGTTAAATACACTAAGACGAATGGCAGCAGCAGGTAAGATTAATGGAGAATGTATCAAAAGTTCATAAATTTGTTCTGAAAGCAAATACTATAGGAAGAACCCAGCCCCATTGCTATCTCTGACAGCGCGTGGTGCTAGAATCTAATCTTGGCTTTGGGTTTCACAGCCCTGCTGAGCGACAAAAGCATGATGTAGCATTTTCTTCGCGCCAGTAGAGGGCAGCACACACTTCATTAACCAAGAAAGTGAGGCGGTGCTGACTGGTCCTTTAGCAGCCAAAGCTCGAAGTGTTCTAGCAACAAAGATCCCAGGATTCATTCATTTCAATTTTTTGGTGTTAATATTATTTCAACTATTTCCATCCAAGATTTCAGACTGATTGTATTTATGCCTTCAGGGACAGTGTGACAAAGTGGAAAGAACTCCATAGACTCTGTGGCAAACTGAACCGGTTTGCGCGTTCTGAATGCACCGCTAGCTATGTGATTTGGTCAAGTTCCTTAACCTTTTCAAACCTCTTTGTTCTTATCTTTATAACATAGATAAAAAGATCTACCTCATGGAGTTAATATAAGATCAAATCAAACCCTAAGTGTCAGCGTGAAGTTTTTTTAATTGCCTGCTGTCCTCTGTTTCTTTTCTCATGTGGGATAAACAAGCAATATCTACAAATGTTTACCATAGGTTTGTGTCTTGCAAGGTGCATGGAAGAATCAAAAAGTGCCTCGCCCGAACTAGACTTTGAATCCTCTTGCTGAGGAAGCCCCATTTTCCTGCGGGTAGCTCGGCCCAGACAGGCAGAGGCAGGGCGGGAGGAAGGGCCTCGCCCCTGTAAAAGCCTCCCAGACTCGCTTTGTGTGTCTAGGATAGTAGCTGACTTGGGAGAGATGACTTCAAGGAGCAGCTAGAGCTTTCCCCAGCTGGGTAGAACTCCTCAAAGGGGAAAGAAGATGCCAGTCACCCAAGGCCCTGTCCTGGGCCCATTTGCCCTGCCTGCTGCAATCAGATCTGGGATCTGGAGGGTGTCTTAGTTCCTCCTGGCTGCTATGACAGATTGCTGTAGATTGGGGAGCCAAAGACCAACAGAAATTTATTTTTCTTCTTAGTTCTAGAGGAGGAGAAGTCCAGCATCAAGGGGCCAACAGAGTTTCTGGTGAGGGCAGCTTTCTGGTTCACAGATAAACATCTCTGTGCCTTCCTGTCATGGAAGGGGCAAGGGGCACTGACTAAATAAAGGTTAGCACCTAATCACTGCCTAAAGGCCCCACTTCGAAATTCCTTCACCTCTGAATTTAGGTTCTACCAAATGAACTTTTAGGAGACACAAACATTTGGTGTTAGCCAGTAGCAGAAAATGAGCAAAGGATCAGAGCAAAGGTAACCAGAAATAATCCGGAAGCATCACAGGCAGTTGGGAGGCTCAGTAACGAGAAGTTCTGGGTACAAAGCTTCAGCTGTCTGGGAGAATTCAGACAGTGCAGCAAGGTGCCCAGTGCTGAATCAACCAGCAGAAGATCCTGAAGACCTCAGGGTTTCTGCAGGTAAAGTCCAAGGAACTCAGCAAAGATACACTAGTTTATTACTGCACTTTTTCTCACGGCTCATCAACTTAACTTCCTTAAGCTTAAAAATGGAAAGCACCTATGACTTCAATTTTTGGGTCCTGTTTCCTCCTTCATATCATGCAGACAGTAAATCTTCGCAGATACGTGTGGAAACAAGACATGCAACTCAGCTGCAGTTCCCAGGACCTGGGAGGAACTCAAAAGGTACAGTTCACACCTTCCATATACACGTTACACACCCCTCATGGTGCTGCTGGATGTAACTTAGCCTATTATGTTTTCCACCTTAATGATAATATTTAATAGACATGAAATTAAGTAAAAGTATAATCTGATTTCTCAATCTTGTATGAGCCTCATAGATTTTCTTGCTGAAAATGTTTGGGTTTTATGTTAATTAAGGTACAGGCCAACTTTCTATGTTTTGATATAGATCTGACTAATACTGAGAATTTGTCTTTTCATATGATAAGTCAATATTATATTAATGGATAATCATATTAATGAATTTTCTAGAATGAACTCTGCTCAGTTAAAACGTATTTTTTTATTATGGGGTTATAAATTCTGTTTGCTGTTATTTTATTTAAGATCTGTGCACGGATGATCATAGATGAGACTGTTTGGTTGCTTTGCTTTTTTGTGCCACTTTTATCCAGATTTTGTTATCAGTGTTTTACTTTATAATAAAATGAATTTGGAAGAGATTTTTCTTTCTTTGTACACTCTACAATTGTTTAGATAGCTTTGAGATTACCTGGTTTTGAAATTTTGGTAGTGTTTCCGTGGGAAGCTGAGTATGATAATTTTACACCAAGTTGTTTTCTGACAAGTCTATTATTTTAATCAAAATCTGTCTGTTTAGATTATCTATGTCTAGAAAATCATTTGGGATATGTAAATTTTTGCAAAGTTATTATTCATTTTTCCAAGTTTTCAAAACTAATTCCCTATAGTGCACAAAAATATATGGTATGATTTTAATTTCCTACCTTTTAATTTTTTTCTCTTTATTAGTTTTCTTTTCTATTTGTGCTTCCAATACATCCTTATCCCTTTTTGGTTAAGTTAGCACTTATTCCTTTCGGATTTTCTTTTTCAAAGAACAAGTTCTTTATTTATTTACTTGTTTACTTTACTTTTTCTTATTTATTTCTAATTTTATCTTTATTAATTTCAGCTTTGTCTTTTTTTGTTTACTTCTTACTTCTTTTTCAAGTTTTTTGAGTTATATTTAATTCATTTGCTTTCATTTTAACATTTTCATTGGTATACATATAATTTTACAAATTTTTACTTTGCAATAGCCAAAAGGTTCTGATATGTTGAGCTTTATTATCATATATAAGAAACTTGAGAATTGTTTTTTCCCATTGGCTTAAATCTCCACCTCCTTTTTGAATATAGGATTTAAAAAACAATGAGGGCCTTTTATTTCTGATGTTTTAAATTGCAATGTGTTCTAAGAATTTTATTTGTATTCTTTCTATAATTCTTCCCTGGAATGTTCTATGTTCTCTGGTAGTGAGGTGTTGCATTCTATATGAAGATGTAAGATCTACCCTGTTGATTTTGACACTGGGTCTTCCCTATCCTTACTCATTTTTGTTAACTTGATCTTGTTTTAGATTATGAGACATATATTCAAGTCTACTATGATTTGTGTTGGTTGTATCTATTTTTCCCTGCATCTTTTGTGGACTTTCATTTATAAAAGTCTGCTGAGTGTTTGGGGGGCATAATAATAACTTCTATATGGATTTATGGATTAAGTCTTTAGTATTATAATGTTTTCTTCATTGTTCTATGGAAGACTTATGGCTTGAATTCTACCTTATGATATCAATATTACAATCCTTCTTTCTTTTTGCTTACATTTGACTTTGTTTTCAAAAATGTTCTGAATTCCTTTGTATTATGTGTGTCCTTGTATATAGCACAACATTGAGTTTTGTTTTGTTAGCCAATCTGAAAAATCTTTTAAAAGTAGACTACATGCATTTGCATTTATTGTTATGCCCAAGATGTTTTGTGTTCATTTTGACATATGGTCCATTATATTTGTTTACTTTTCTCTTTTTAAGGATTATCGTGCAATTTCAGAAGGTTTGTATTTCTGCTCTAATGGCTATCTTTATACTATGTTTTGTGCAAATTAATCTTCTCATTTATAGATGACCATTGTTTCCATACTATGAACAAAACAGAAATTATTTAGTAATCTCTTTTCACCCCCTTTTCTTCTTCCTTTACATATGTAACTTAGGGTAATACCCTTTTCTATTCAGTTAGTACTTATGTGGCAACCAGGGATAATCTTATACTTTTTATATTCTTTCTTTGTCTACCCCATTAATTGCATTACATCTACATTTTCAGAGCATATAAAAGGAACACTATCTCTATTATCCTCAGTCCTTACTTGATTTTAATGTCAAGCGAGTGCCAAATACTTTTCAATTATTGTTAGTTGTCTTAAGCTCATCATCTGGTTCAAATTCAAACTCTCAGGACAAAAACTAGAAATTGAAAGAGACCTATGTTTTGTTTAATTAATGACTCATAGAAAAAGATTGTCCAAGTGGGCACCAGTCTGGCAAAAATTGCAAACTCACCAATGTGGGACGTCAGTTTAAATAATAGGCTTATAGGACTTATGCCTGTGTTCTGCCCTATGACTTTCTGTAAGAAAAAACTCTTTTGAACAGCACAGCACAAAAAAGTAGAATAAGACAACAAGAAAGCAATGAAAAGGAATCACCTGATTCCTCCAAGGATGCCACACAAGTGGGAACCATTAACAAAAACTGGGTTATCGAACTGAGACTGAAGAGCTGAGAATCTCAGGGTAAAGAGAGCAAATGTACAGATTCATTGCTCACTTATCACATGGGCATGGACTTGCCAGGCTATGAAAAACAAGGCACCAGGACCTCGGCAGCACCTGGGCAAAGGGGTCTTCAGCCATGGGCACTGCAGACTGTCTTTCAATGGGACCTCCATGGGAATGTGGAAATTAGGGAAGACCGACCAAATGAGAGAAAGTAAAACTATTTATTCAGATCTTGGCATAGCAAGAGGAGTTAGCAACCATCACTTTCACTTGGCAGAAAATCAAACGCAGGCAGAGGAATGGGAAATTTTTATGGTAGAAGAAGGGATCACTTTAAGTGTGCCCTAAGTGAAGAATGTCAGCATGGGGGTGCTGTAGTTGGGCTAAATAGAAGCAGGGCATCCTATGTGACTAGTTAAGATCATATATTTGGCTATCTCCAATTGCTACTAAGTTGGAAACTTAGGGAAGTAGGAAAGCTGCCAGTTATTAATCATGTGCTGGCTACTGGGGACCAATTGGCACAAGGGTTATTGTTTGCCCTTTTAGACTGGTTGATAAAGATCGTGGTCTGACTTCCCAGCCTGGTTGTTGATTTCCTGGGCTGGTTGCTGCAGGTTGTGAGCCAATGTTTTATTTTTGTATGTTGTCTGGCCTTTGTCCATTGGTATGTTTAGTCTCTCACTCTGAAAGAAATAAATCAGCAGGAAACTAAGATGTTTTGCTCAATCTCTTAGAGCTCCTGATGTTTGGCTTTCTACATCTTTAATTCTCTATATCTGTAGTCTTGGGTGAGTCACTTACTCTCTGTAGGATTCAGTTTTCTTATCCAGAAAATGACAAAGTTTGCCCAGGAAACAATTCCCAGCCTCATATTGTGAGTATGCAGATGGATGGGAGGAAATTGTTCCTGGGGGGAGGGGTGCATTTAGGTGGTGAATTGCACAGAACCCATAGACTGTATCACCTCTGAGTGACGTATGCGGCTCGGGTAAACGTTACCTGGAAGTACCTTGCTGTGGGGAAAAAGGTTTGACAGCCATTGGTCCAGTTAATCTGTCATGTTTATTCACCATAATTGAAATAAGAACCAATTCTCAGCTCTAAACTGCCTACCTCACAGTCTGTGTGGCTGTCACAAGCATTTATGACAGGCACAGCAGAGCAAACACGAACCTCATGATTTTTGTGGAGTCAAATGGCAGCTGCATGTGGATCAGAGACTGAGGTCAAATAGCGACACCAATTTGGTCATTATGTTCCTTTTGGCTTTGCAGTCAGCCTAATTTTAATCCCCTTCTCTTTTTCAGGTTCTTAAGTGCCCTTGGAGAATCACTGCCCTGGCTTAAAATTAAATTGCCATTGGTATTTATTTCCAACCGGAATGTGAGGTGAAGAGTCGTGTGCTGCCCCCTTCAGATTGTTGAAATCACAGGTCACTGTCAATGCTTCTTGGCAGTTTTGCCAGAAATCGTGAAGAGCTTCCTATGTTTTGTCTTGTTTTATCTCCTTTCAAGTTCTATATGCAGCATGTCAATCATTTGTCTAGTAAGTGTCCATTGTTTCTAGATGTCAGCTGCTCATCTCGGTGCAAGGCAACTATCAACAAAGAACAGATATTATGATGGAAGCTCACTGGAACGTACATGGTAATGTTATAATTCAGGCTTAAATATGCAACGTTCTTAAGGTGATAAATACGATAAAGTAAGAGAAGGAGACACAGAATAATGAAGGATGTTATTTGTGAAACTTTCTCAGGCAAGACCTCTTCTATAAATTCATATTTGAGGAGACACCTGTGGGAGGTTAAGGAAAAGGATATGGATACAAAGAGAAACTTTTCTGGGAAGAAAGGGAAAGGCCTTGGTATTGTGGCATCCTCGGCGTGTTTCAGACATGGAAAGAAGCCAGTGTGGTCAGAACCGAGGGAGGGAGGAAAGGATGGTAGGAGACGATCGCGGTCTGAGAAGCACACAGAAGGGAGAGCGTGGATGGTCTTTGGGCCACAGGAAGAGTTTGGAGTTAATGCTGAGTCAAATGAAAAGGCCTGGAAGATTTTAAACACAGGAATTATATATTCTCTCGTCAGTTTAAAAGTATCCCAATGGCTGTTAGACTGAGGAAAGGCCAATAGGTTTTGGCACTTGGTTCATACTAGAGGGGAGTAAACAGAAAAATGGAACTGACGTTACCTGAGATGGGAAGACTATGGGAAAAGCAGGTTGACAGGTGGAAAAGCAGAGCTCCGTTTTGAACATGTGACCAGCCTGTTATACATCCAAGTGAAATGGTAATAGATAATTAGACATGCGTCTCGAGTTCAGTGCTAAGGTCAGGGCCAGAGTCATAAGTTTAGCAGTCCTAAGTTTACATATGTGCATGGATAAGATCAATAGAGTGAGAGGAGGCAGAGAAGAGGAGGCCCGAAATATCCAAATATTTGAAATCTAGGAGATAAAGTGGAATCAGCAAAGGATCATTAGAAGGAAAAGAGGAGAATCCCAGAGAACAGCAGCTCTGAATCCAAGTGAAGAAAGCGCCTCAAGAGTGGAGAGCTTACCTTTGTTGAATGATGCTAACAGAGTGAG